>JAAAKL020013875.1:0-12234 GCA_010016065.2 Carybdea cf. marsupialis auct. non (Linnaeus, 1758) | reverse complement strand
CATACTTTTACATGATGCCATCCCTTATACTCATATAAGATGTCATCCCTCCAACTCATATATGATGTCATCCCTCAAACTCATATATGATGCCATCCCTCATACTCATATATGATGCCATCCCTCATACTCATATAAGATGTCATCCCTCCAACTCATATAGGATGTCATTCCTCATGCTCATATATGATGTCATCCCTCATGCTCATATATGATGCCATCCCTCATACTCATACATGATGCCATCCCTTATACTCATATAAGATGTCATCCCTCCAACTCATATATGATGCCATTGCCTCATACTGATATAAGATGTCATCCCTCCAACTCATATAAGATGTCATCCCTCATGCTTATATATGATGCCATCCCTCATACTTTTACATGATGCCATCCCTTATACTCATATAAGATGTCATCCCTCCAACTCATATATGATGTCATCCCTCATACTTGTATATGATGTCATCCCTCATACTCATATATGATGTCATCCCTCATACGCATATAAGATGCCATCCCTCATACTCATTTATAATGCCATCCCTCATACTCATATATTATGCCATCACTCATATTGCCGCGAGGAAAATAATAAACAATTTAATATAACTGCAACTCATAGCGAGTAGCTTTTGCCGGTTTAATTATCACATAACCAAGTCAAAGTGATTTTACAAAGTTATGGTGCAATTAACCGCGTATTTCCAATTTTTGCAATTTTGTAAAAACCAAACGGTAGACGTTAGAATCCACTGGTCTTGGCAACAGGGTTTTTTGCCTTAGCTTGGTTTTAAATAATACCTCCTTGATATATCTTGAACTTAGGGATAGAGCTCGTCAATAAAATTGGTTAAAGTAGTGTCGACGAGTACCGTTTCGTCCATACTTACTTGCAACTATCGTGCCATACAATGCCACAAATACAACTTACGACAATTAACAGAATCTATGTAATTTTAGACAACTCATGGAAAAGCCTTAACTCATTACAAAGCCACAAGGGGGCTGTCAGTTAAAAATGGGGGTTGGCATCACTAGCCCAGCAGTTCCGTCGTGACTCACCTTGGTGGAAAAGCTCAGTGGTAAAATTGTAAAGTGGATTTAGAAGATAGTTAACAGTATCTAAATGATCGCTCAATCTATTCTGATGAGAAAATACAAAAAATTAGACGCCGTTTTTCAAGATGCTTGTAAGTCTCTGTATAGATTCTTTAACTAGTCGCTGTCAATATCTTAAAACAATGGATTGCTCCATAATGGAAGTAGTGAGTTGCTCACTGTTTTACAACTCTTTATACCGTAGCGTGAATTACAGTCGGCAAAGAGAAAGTGCTCCAAAGAACAAGAGACAATAACAAGACTACAAATGGTATGAGTAGTTTAAAATTTAAATTTTAATGACTTGTACCCCTTGAAATGAAGCACACTTTCATGAAGAATACAGAATCATAAACATGCATGAATATATTGTAATCGATTTTCCTTAATGATTTCAATCTCTTTGAGTCTCGTGATCATTCAGAGATTAGTATCATATGAAGGAATCGCTCTCTGTATTTCTCCCAGTGCAATATCTCTTTTGTCGATGATGTTTTTCGATGTTATTGAATAATGTCGCTCGTGCATCTTACACGGGGTCTCTTGCTTTTGGTAGTACACTCTTTGAGGATCCGTCTAGTAAACAAGTGGCGGACACTCTGGGAGGGGGAAGCGGCGAAGGGGTGGCCCCCTTATAGTTTTTCTTCACAAACGGATAAAGCTACCATGATCCATTAAAAAATTGACAGAAGTCGCTAGTAGGGGCCGACCTGTTTCCCTTAGTACATTTAATATGCGACATTCACGGCTATATAGCTCTCTCGGAATTCATTCCTAATTGGATAAAACAATGGCCGCGTCGTTGTTGATCGATAGAAACTTGCCTTCATCCCCTTCGCTAACATTCTTAAACAGGACTTCACTTCTGTTGATTGAAGATGAAGATGTCGATCCCCAAACTTAAGACTTCTGATAGTGAAATCGTGGTTGAAAATCACGTTTCATTACCAAGAAAATAGCGGCGTAACCCTAGTTACGCTCCGAATTTTCACACCCCTGGGAAGTAATACCTCAAATGCAGAGTGAGAAATGACAACTTCTTGTCTAAAAGATTAATAAAATATTTCGATGACAAACGTAAACGTTTCTTTGGTCAAATTTTTTATAAAAATCTGAATCTCAACTGAAAGCAAATAATGCACATATAGTCATGCATATGTGTACCAAACTTTGTTGCACTTGCAGTAAGAGACAAATTATATATGGGGACCTGCTATTTTTCTGAAATGTAAACCTCTGAATATTTTGTACTTAAGGTCATTTATTAGGTGTCTTACGAATCTTGACTCGTGCCTTGCATCGATACCTTCAATCTTTATGGAAACATTTGAGTCTATTATATATTTTATTACGTGGACATTATATTGTGTCATGTATTACATGAATAATGGTACCTGAATCAGTTCTGTATTGCAACATGCGAAGTAAACATTTTCAATAACATACTCGCATTTTTGTTTTAGGATATTCAAGAACTGAGATCCGCTGAAGAAGAGCAATTACCAGATGTTGCAGCTTTGGTAGGGTATCCTCAAAATTTATTGTATCCCAAAATTCCCCAATCCTACCATATATACTACATGCTTCTGCACATATCTTAATTGTCTCGTCTAAGCATAACCACCTACAAGGAAACAACCACCTTGGGTTTCAAAAGCCAAACACTACTAAGCAATGTGACAGTGTCATAGGCCAGCACTTGCTTAAAAACCAAGACTGTGCCAGAATGTATACGGATGACCGCTTCCGTATAGTAAGTAAAGCTAGGTCTGCTTTTCACTTGGCCTTTATGGAACCCATCTACATCAAAGCGAGAAAACCGTTGCTTTTTAGAGAATTTTTCTGTTCATTTGTCCTTTTGGGTTAATGAGGCACTTCCATGGACACCGATTGGTCAAAACAACACTAATATTGCCGTCAGAGATCTGATTGGCCGTTTTAAAAGCACAGTTGGGTATTAGTTTCATTGCTCCTTTTTTATTTTCAACTCTGACGATTTTGTACTCTGGGCAGTGCAAGATGGAAAATGCTTTTAAGTGCAAAAATGTTATCGCTAATTCGTGCAGTTTAATTTTTTTGTACCATCTAAAAAACATTTTACTAGGATTAGTGTTATGATGTTTTAGCATTATCAATAATATATATATTCCTTTTTGCAGGAAGAGGACCTTATCCAATGTAATGTGAAAATCCAAGAGATTAGCAGTGAGGTATGGTAACCAATTTAATTTCAGAAGCTAATGTACATTTGCTTTATTCAGGGGCCTTTAACCTTTTACTCGCAGGCCAAACGCTGGTCACTGTTCACCTGGAAGTGACCCTTACGCCAAACGTTCATCTGATATATATTTTTGTGCTTATTTTTCACAATCATAATCCCTGCTGGCTCGTACTGCTAATAATTAACACATTCTATCGCAGGTCATTATTTATCCATCAATAAGAAAACGGCATCTCAATTCAATTAAATGTCTGTATTCCAAGTGATATTTCCGTTGTCTTTTCGATATAGTCGTGGGCACAAGGTTTGCCCATAATATTTACTATAATCATGAATTGTTTATGTGTAAGAAAAGCATTTCTATTTCGTTTGTACTGTCAAACGTTGATTATCTAACGATACTATTGTGCTACTGAAACTAGACGACGATGTTCATACGATATCGTAGCTTTATGTGAGAGAGGGGCTACACTGGATTGATCCCATACTTTACCCCGATGGATGGGTTTGATTTCGAACTTCTGCTTTATATATTTCGATTGGGCATGTTTGGAGATGTGGCATCTAGTAAAATTAAGAGCCATGGAAATCATATTAAAGTGGAAGGCTTTACGTTAGGGTATGGTACAATAAAATGTATTGTAATAAAATGTCATAAAACAGTATGTAAGGATTTCTCATCACGTTAGGACCCCTTGCATCAAGATTCGGTATTTTACGTCAATGCTGTGTATGGTAAATGGTGATATGGTAGTGATTTAAGTTATGATACACAACATTGTTGTGGTTTGATGCCTCAAACAGTGCGCGAAGACTTCTTTTATCGAGCCCAATTTTGTGCACCACAATAGAAAAGGACAGAATAAGCATAATTTGAACCTATAATGTATCAAAAGAATGGGTGCATAGTGTAATCAAAGCAAATTTAGTATATGCCGCCTAGGCATTGTAAAAGATCAACATTAAGAAAGTACGAATATTCTAATAGAAGATACGATATATTGTAGCATCCAGTAAGATGCAGTTCGATGTCATATGCATAAGGCACAGTATTACCCTACAACATTGCAGTATAATAGATTAGTGAACATGGTAGCACGGCTGACGATGCATAGCGGTATAATTCATAAGTAAGTTGCGCGGTAAGACGAAAATGTGAAGTGCGTTTTAATAGTGAGCAGCATGGGAAAATAAGATTCCAAATAGTACGATTATATCAGGTATTACAATGAAATAAAGTAGACCTTTGTCCAGTTAGATACCATACAGTGCAAAATGGTAAAATGCAATAGGAGCAGATGCACAACAATCAAAAACGATACGCGATCAGAATTATACAGAAATATGACACTGCACAGCACACAAAATGCAGATGACAAAGATTTGATACTATAATTTTTCCCAAAACGTGATACTATGTAACAGCAGGATATTATCTCGGTATTGTGTTATGCCAATTGGTGGTAAGGTTCTAATACAGGGAAATAGAACGTGAAGTATATGAAAACAAGCTGTAATGCCACAGCTTCAACTGAAATAAAACGGACGACAACAGAATTGTTCACTTTTATTTTACTAAGTTAATTTATTTAACTAACTAACACAGATTAGATGACTAGGGTAGTCACCAGTTGTGGGATTATTATAGAAAAATAGAATTATAAAAATAGAATACAGATAAAGAGAATGTTTCTGTCAACATATGGACACTTATAACGCTTCGATCATAATTGCAATAGAGCAAGTGGGGGTACTCCTCCTAGAGGTATGGAGGTTATGCTTTACGTTTTCGCCTCTAGTCAAATACTCAAGTCCGATTTATTGTTTTATAAAAACGTTTTGCTGTGTTCTTTTTCATGTTCTATATCCAGCGGGCTTTGGAATACGATTCCCTCTCGTCCTCCCATCCTCTCTTTATTGTACTATGTTAATAGCTTTCTCATGCGACATTAGACTCCTGTATCAATATGTTGTCAGTCCCTGTTGTTCACTGTCGACACCTTCCTCTTTTCTCCCCCCTTTCCCATCACATTCCAATGGATTTCGTTTACTCTGTCTTACTGTCAACCCAAATTAACGCTCAAGGTACTTTGTAAATATCTATATGCCAAAACAGATGGGTTTATAAAGTGGTGAGATGTGAGTTCTTTGACAATTACGTTATTGAAATCATTTAGTGTTAGTTAACTATCGTGTTTTCTTCGATGACGTAATATCAAGGTCTGATAAAAAATCACGAAACTACATATTGATTGTATTTTTATTTTATTTTTCAGTTGGGCCAGGTGAACGATCTTATAGATCAAGCTAATCATGCGGCTCAAGAAGAAGAAAAAAATCTATGTACGTGTCGAGGAAGAATTGAAGAACTGTTAGAGAAGCTAGAGCCATTAAAGGTGAGTATTTTTTTTCTTTGCTAAATGGGTATTGTTGTGCTGAGTGATCACGTTCAAAGGCGAAAGAAAACACGAATCCGAGTAATATTTTCTCAAACTGCTATCTCATCGCCTTCAAACATAAACTCCACTTTTACATACGTTTACAAAACTATTTTTATGTGCAAAAGAGACTGGCTTTAGTTACATATAATCTCCCCCCCCCCCTCCCCCGTTTAACGTCTTCTTTTCCCCTTTTCCCATTCATGGGGTTTGACGGTGCCCATATTCATGGGACGTACTGGAGCATAGAGCACTTTAAGACCGGATGCCCTTCCTGACATCACCAATGGCCCTTCCGGGATTTGAACCCTGAACTTCTTGACCCTCTCGATCTGAAGAAGAGGAACTTATCTACTAGACCACGGCGGCTCAATGATCCAAATATGAAAACTTGAAGACATGAGACATAGAAATGTATGAGAGGTATGATCTTTTAAAAGAAGGCTAATTTGTGGTTGGTCGGCAGGTTGAAGTCTAAATCATAAAAATTGGGTGATCCAGTTTTCCAACAATTGCAGCTAGAAGAAGGTTGTATAACAACAATTGGTTTAACGATTGATACGTTTGAACGTAAAAGGTTTCATAATAACTATCGTTTACACTAATGCTAATCTTGCTTGCACACAATAATTCAAATGTGTATATCGAACGCATTACATTGATACCTCAGCTGACGTCAAGGTAGTCAGTAAGCACGTTAATGTAATTGCAAAAAAATGACTTACCATCTACAAACTCCAAAACCATTTGCACAAAACGTCTGCTATATATAGTGCTAACTTATCGTTTCTTTACCTCCTTTATCCTTTCTTCGTGAGAAATCACATAAGAAGCTTTCGGTGTCAAATTCATTTTTAAATACATTTAATCAACTTTGGTTCAGTAAATGGGATTACCTCTTATTATAAACTTTTCCAGTGTCACACTATTCCTTAATGACAGTGCTAGCAAGTCAAAGCTTTCCAAGATGAATGAGGAATCTTCCTTCTTTTAGTGGGAAGTGTGTCGCAGCATTTCATCATCTGACTTTCCTTTCCTTTCATTTTTTCCCACCCCCTTCCCCCGTAAATTCGCCTCCCCCTTATTATAGTCTCCTACGTAAATATTTTGAATTTCATAAGACGGGGCAAAGTTTTAAGGTCCTCTCTTAGACACTATGGGGATAGGGGGTAGACACTATCTATTGAATCTAAGGTTTTTTAATTTTGGATCAGTCGTCAATCTTATCAGAAAAGCTCTATTGGGTTTACAACTATTTCAAGCTAAATCAGACCTTGTTTTAACGTTATAAATAATCTGGCCCTGAATTCTGAGTCTGTTGACATAAGTACGATGTTCTTATTTAGCGTAGTGTATAGTCGTGTAACTCGTTGAAATGTCGAAGAGTAGCTTTGATTAGATGAAGCGCGTGTTCACGGACAGGAGTCTGTCCATGGCATGCAAGAGTGGATTCGTGAAATGTACATCTCGCCAATTCTGATGTATGTGTATGGGACATGGACGAAAAGCTCCGATTGGCCAAACCGGCTTAGGGCAGTTGAAATGTGGGTTTGTAGCCAAATGTTTAAAATATTATACGCAGAAAGAGTAAGAAATGAAGTAATTCTTTAATGAGCTGACACAAGCAAAGAATTAAACCAAGAAATAATGAAGTTTTTGGTATTTGAAGGGAAAAATAAAGCTAAATAGTTCCACGGGAAGACAAAGAGAATATTGTAGATAGGAAGTGGACATTCGTATTACAAAACAATTTTACTGTTCCACACAACATCAACCAGATAACTTCTATAGCAAAAGTCATAGAGGATGGAATGTCATGGTCGCCAAAGCATGCATCATACAGGGCACTTAAAGAGTGAGAGAGATAGAAACAGTATCCCTTCCCCACATTATCGAAATCGTTCACCCTGCCGATGCCCCCTTCTGCCGGATAAAGACTGTAACGGATTCCTTAATACGTTTATATCAAAGTGCTGTAGGCCAATATTTTGCTAAAATCATTTTTAGGCCAGCATGATCTATAATTCCCCTTTGATGGTGGTGCTCTCAGAAGGATCTTGGATGCTGTTGTTTCATTTTTGTTTGTAAAGAAAATATACTTTATTTTTTGGTTAAACATATATACATCATTCAGATCCTTTTTGGTCACCTTATCTGTTTTACGGCCATTGATGAATACGTAGCGCCAGCAGAAATACAGTCAATCAAAGTAGCTAGTTTGTCACACCTTTACCCTGCAATAGGTTCGGGTAAAACCAAACGTTGTAAAACTGTGCTTGAAGTCCCTTGTCAGTTGTAGGAGAATTCGGGTTCATGTCTAAAAGTCATCACCCCAAAGCACGATCCAACGCTGACATTATCATAATAAAGGTGTTGTTAAGTTCATTCATTCATGAGGAGATACCTTAATCTTCTATACAAGTAAGGTTGTTTATTACCATAACATATTGCAGCATGGAGATGGCACTTTCCAGACCACTACCGACAACAAAGCAGGGCGTTAAGAAGGTTAACATTCTACATCAAGTAGATTAGATGAAAATTTTTGTGAGAACCTTGTGATGCTCTCACTCAGTTATGATTGAAATCTCTGATAGTTCTTTCATGTATTTTGTGCAGTGCCATAATCCTTGATTTTAATTTGATATGGATCGGGATCGAGGAGGCTCTTTCAAACTACCGTTATACACTTGTTTTCATTTTCTCAGACTTTAAGATTTATGATCATTTATCTATGCGACATTTACTTTAGGAAGAATTGACTAGTTTAGAAACTGAAATCGAAAAACAGAAAGGTTACAAGAAGTACTATACAGATAAAAAGAACGGGCTGACGCGGACAATAGAGAAGGCAAGAGCAACGTTGGAGAATTCGGAGAAGGAACTTGAGGTAGGCCAAGACATCACACATTCTGTTTTGTATATCCCTTGGTTATAGGGAATCGGGGAAGGGTGGAAAAATTTGGTAGAAAAGTACTATTGGCTTACCAAATTGAAGAACTATGATCCGTAGTTCAAACTTTAGTCATGTTCTCCTTACGTTCGTTGATTGGCCCCTGTATGTTCTGTGTTTAAATGGCCAGACCTTGTGATTTCCTTGTAGGATATGCTGAATCAGGCTCGAGAGTATTGTGAAGAGGTGGAAACGACGAAGTCTGTCAAAAAACTTCAAAGTCAAATTTCTTCAGTCGAGAAAAGAATTGAAAAGGAGGAAACAAGGTTCGTAAAATGGTAATCCTAGTCTGTCTTCGGATTCATGAACTTAACGGACTCGTTTTACCGAAATAGCCTTCGATCACAAGTCCAAATTTTATGGGTGACTGATTCTTGTAACGTTGCGAGAGATGGTTTAATTAGTGTCAGTTGTGCTGGGGTATGTGTTAAATTTTTCTTATCACAGATATGGTAGTACGTAACAAACAAACATAAGAGAATTACTCGTGATGCCCCTGATGCATGTGATCATCCTGCTTCTGATAGTTATGTATGGCAGTTGATATGACGGGGTGGGGCACAAGACCCTGATTCGATTTCGTGCTTTTCCCTTTACAGACACACAAGTGGACATGTTAAAATCCTTTTGATACTTGCTATTTTTCACTGGTATTGCAATCGCAGTAATACTTTGACGATTTTCGTTAGCTTGAAAAGTGAAAAGTGAAAATGAAAAGTTGTCGTATCCGCTAAGCTCTCCCTGATAGGATTTGCGTACTGGGCACACGTGTATATAGATTGTAACCACTTTCTACTGCACATGATCTGTATTTAAGTGTTACGTGTCATTTTCATTTGCCGTTGATCTTGATGATATCATGTTTATTAATTGTAGGAGAGGGAACGTCGAAGAAGTATCAAAAAATTACCATGATGCGATGCAACGGTTTAAGAAAATTACATCAAATGTTCGGGATTTGACAAGGCTACGAAAAGTAAGCTGAATATCTAAGTCTTAACTAAAAATGCCTTTTTACACTTATTTATGATTACGAGGCGATTATTTATTATTACTATATCTTGCTCGGGATATCTTGCCCCCACTCAGGGCGAATTGAAAATCTGCCTGTTTCATCAACTAGTAAACTGAGCCATCAAGCTGGCCGCCAACCCAGCGGGTCATCCTTCCGGGGTCGGCAAATGGGAACCAGTTCATACTGGGGTCAAATTGTGGAAACACAGGGAAGAGGAGTGGCGCCCCTCCCTGCCTTCGGGCAGAAGCCATACGAAAAGGGAGCCTTTGGGTCGCCCTCGACTTCGGTCGAACAACTTGATTTTTGACTATATCTTGCTAGTGAAATTTTACCTTTTCGTTAGCTGTCTCGTCTTTAAAGTAATAAGAAATGCTAATTCTGATATCTCCTTCCAAGTCACCATGTCATTTTCATGTACTAAGTCAAATAATTTTAGACCTGGTTACGACTTCAAATTTTTTATTTGTAAAGACGCAGTATTATGAATTAAGTTCGACATTTGGATAAATTTGTTGCGTATTAAGTTCGACCGAAGTATTAAGTTCTAGGTAAGTGATTTCGTTAATACGACCGCTTTAATTCGACCGAGAGCCATACAGTATTAACACCTGAGCATTCGTGCCTTGGGGTGGGATCACACTATTCCGATGGATTAGTCATCCAACACTTCTTTTTACTGGTGCCTGCTTTGCTACAAAAGGAGGAGTCTCTTAAAGTATTTGCTATAAATTAGCAACATGAAAAATACGTCTTCTAAATCAAGTGAAGATATCGAAAATTTAGGTTGACCCTAATTCGTTGCAGACACAGAACATTGAGTCTTCGTTGCACCAATCGCTTCTAGTAGATAACCTCCACACACGCGCGCGCTTACACACACACACACACACACACACACACATTCACTTATAGAGTCCATCGAGTAGTAATTTTACGACAGGGTTTACTGAGTGTGAGGTTAATCATTCATTCGTCGATTTATCCATTTTAACCTGTCACACCTTTGCTGGCACTTAGCTTCCAAATTTATTGCCAAGTTTGTACGATCTTTAGCTTCCACTTCCAGCCCCTATCCACTTTTTGGCCACGATGAATTGTTCGACATGTCCTCATTACGCCTCGTAATATGCCAAAATCTGATATTAAAATTGTGATTTGTCTGAACGACATGAATCTTGCCATCGTGACTTAACTTGTTAATACTGGAATGCAGAGCTGGTTTGGAAGATAATGTAAGGAACAATAGCATAGTGAGGATAGCATGTGAGGATCTTCCAGTGGGAGAGCTAGTAATGATTGTTGCTATAGTTTTATCGAGTTTTAATCGTTTAAAAACACTTCCTCCTCCTCGTTCCATTCTGTTATTCTTTTGACCAATACGCTCTCTCCGATTGCCCTCAAGTACTTCTTACTTTTCTCGATGATGTCATTTTCTTACTTCTTGATTAATCAACTCCTATTCATGCCTCCTTTGGTGACTTTTTGCATGGATTGCTGCATGCTTACATGCAAAGTGGCATTTTCATATCTCTAGTGAAGTTTCATGAACATGGAATTGAATGTACAGACAGTAAGCCCTGTTAATGTATGGCTATTTAAGGGAGTTTTACGAGGTGCCCATGTGGAACCGAGATGTGCTGCCTCAACAACTCTGATGTCGTTTGTTCATTGCTTTCTTTGAAAAGGAATACTCAGATGACAAATTAACATTAAGGGTATGAGATTTATTTGATATTATACAACAATAAGTGACAAATACCGCCATCAGCGTATGAGTTAATATAAACAATGCATTGGCGGCATGACTCAATATTTAGAGCTGCTGGTCCATAAGCCAAAGGAAGTGGCATGTAGAGCCTCTAGCTATGGTACTGATGTTGTGTCCTCCAGCACGATATTTAATGGCATGCTTGTACTGTACTGTACTCTATTTTACCTTACTTTGCTTTATTCAACATTTTTACTCCACTCAACTCCACTCCACTCTACTTTACTCCACTCCACTCCACTTTCCTCCACTCCACTCCACTTTCCACCACTCCACTTTCCACCACTCCACTCCACTCCACTTTCCTCTACTCCACTCCACTTTCCTCTACTCCACTCCATTTTCCTTTACTCCACTCCACTTTCCTCTACTCCACTCCACTTTCCTCTACTCCTCTCCATTTTCCTCTACTCCACTCCACTTTCCTCTACTCCACTCCACTTTCCTCTACTCCACTCCACTCCACTCCATTTAATTTCACTCTACTCTACTGTACTCTACTGTACTGTACTCTACTCCACCCCACTTCAATCCACTATACATTACCCCACCCCACCCCACTCCACTCTACTCTACTCTACTCTACTCTACTCTACTCTACTCTACTCTACTCTACTCTACTGTACTCTACTGTACTCTACTGTACTCTACTGTACTCTACTCTACTCTACTCTACTCTACTCTACTCTACTCTACTCTACTCTACTCTACTCTACTCTACTCTACTCTACTCTA
>JAAAKL020013874.1:0-12235 GCA_010016065.2 Carybdea cf. marsupialis auct. non (Linnaeus, 1758) | reverse complement strand
GTAATTTTATGGGCAATAGAATCTCTTATTATCTGGATGTATCAAATTATAGATTTATTTTGTATAATTCACGTAGTTTACTGTTTCAGCTTGCCTTTTCATTATAGTTTTAGAAGGTTTACACCGTTTATCTTTCCTTTTTTATTGCATAGGAAATCTTCTGAATAACTTTTGCCCGTCCGACGATTTAGCCAATGCTGCAAGATTTGTGTTTGCATTTACGATCATCTTCACGTATCCATTTCAATGTTTTACAGCAAGAGAAGTAAGTTATGCCTTTCACAGTACTTGCGTTTATTGTTAGTGTACGATAGTGTATTGGTTTGATTTGGCTATTGCAATTTTTTAGTACACCTTGTGCAATTTTGTGATTCTGAAAACTGATTAAGATAGCTCAATAATTCTTAGCCGAAATTGATCCTGTCGTCCATGGGCGATACGAGGACATCAGGAGTAAAATGAAGAGTATATGTCGATTGAAATGTGGAAAGAAAGTGAAGGATTTGGTAGGTATGGCTTGGTGTAGGAAAAAAATTGGGGCGAAAATTATTTCTTTTTTTTTTAATTTAACTAGCATATTTATGTGAGCGATTGTCAGGTTCGTGATCCACAAACGAGGTTGTTGTTTTGGCTTTTTTAGCTTTACCGGCTTGTTTATTTCGAATTGTACAAGAAAGAATGATAACATCGAAGTCGAAGCTCTGGAGTAAAAACATCAATTCTAATTTAGGAATCTAAGGCACCTATATTTATAGTGAAGGATAGCTAGATCATGAGTTAGGCTCACGATGACCTGATGTAGGCGATAGCCAATAAAACCCATCCTACATCAGCTTGTATGAATCTCATGACTATGTGGATGGCTCATGATGCCTAGGTGACAATGGATGAGAAATCCACATGATGGGTCCTCGAGCATCGCGAGATAAACACACAATACCTGATTAGAATTTGTGTATGGTTACATTTAGATGCAGAATGATGAAAGGAATCGATCGCGCATAGTTCGCCTGCTGGGCGATGAGTAGTTTTTTCTCCACATAGTATAGGGGTTAGGCCGGCCAATGTCGAGATATTAAATTACGTTCAGCATTTAGTATCCTGTATGGAGGCTGTTTAATTGGTTACAATGGCTCCATTGATAGGGCAACATGACGCGGCAGCTTAGCTTCCTTTTGTGACTGCCGTTAGGGATGTTCTTTACTTGTCTATCAATTCTCTAGGTGTAATTCATCCAGGCTTTTGCTAATTGAAAATTTGCTATTACTGCTTCCATAATGAATTGGACAGCATAGCAGTTACATCATCTGAGTGATACCAATTGCGTATCTGATTTTGAGTTGCTTTGCCCCATGACTGATTTTATTGCGCTACCCAAATTTAGACGCTATAGCATTCATCATTACTGCAACAAGAAGTATAATAATTTCATACGTTTCTTCGAGGGATAGCAAGTCTTACAAAACCAATCATGTCGTCGAATTGTATCCTACATTATATCTGCGTTGCCTTTGCATCTCCCTATTCGTGCGGCATCACAAAAACTGAATCTGAGATGATCAAGACAGTGAGACCGGGATAATGTACGGTAGATTACATATGATATGGTTATACGAGGAATATGCGTGTTATTACAAAACACAAACCTCAATTAACCTTCTAACAGCAGGGTTATTATTGTTAAAGTACTTACCGAAAATTACTTGAGAAATAAGGTAACGAACGGCTTTAACTAGTAGTAGATTTATTTTCAAACATGGCACGTTCGATTTTCTTCCTTAGGTGTTGGAGGTTGCTTTTTTCAGAAACAAGCCCAGATCTCTCGTAAGGCATATTGTTATCACGCTAGTTTTGATTGGTATCTCCTTAAGCGTTTCTATGGCAACCAGCTGTCTCGGCTTGGTCATCGAAGTTGCGGTAAGTGATATCTTATTTTTTTATCGCTGTCATCACTGGTTTAGGGTTTAAGATGTTTAATGAGAATGAGATTTAATTTTGAAATTTAGATAATATTGTATCTACTTACGTTGTTAATCTGCTCAGTTCAGTAGGCAGTACCTGGGGGAATGCCAGATAATTGTATGTAACCGTTGGATTCAAATGATATAGATACCTAAGAAGCCCTTGATATATAGCGGTTTTTTGTATACATTTTACCTAGGGTAACAGGTGTACATTGGCGAATATAACAATCGGGATTTAAATAGTCGAACATTCTGATACTGCGTTTAAAATACTCGTAAGAACGAAAATGATCGTCCGTTTAATAGTTTGAATGTGTATACAGCAGAATATTAAGATAATTAAAACTTTCGATACAAGAACGAAGCAGGCGGAAATTTGTATCTTAGATCATTTAATTATGTTAATTATATATAGTTCTACGTTTTCGATATTAAGATTGTGCTGTAGCTCATAAGGTGTTTCAACCCACCGATAGATCCGAGCTCGCCAACATGGCACCATCTAGGTCACTGCCGACGGCTGTATTGCCAAAGTCAATCGTAAGTTACAATACAAAGAGGCAGAGACAAGAAATAATTACCGAGTCGACTTGATGAGATTTTCTATTAACAGAAAAAATCTTTTGTAAAGATTGATGGTAATTTATGATAATATATATGGTAAAATATTTTTGGGGCGATGGCTCAGTGGTTCCGTCTGCAGCTTTGAGTGCAGAGGGTTCTAGGTTCACTCAAGGCAATTTGAAAATTTGCCTGTTTCATCAATTTGTAAACTGAGCCATCAAGCTGGCCGCAATCCTTCAGGGGTCGGCAAATGGGAACCGGTTCGTACTTGGGTCAAATTGTGAAAAAGCCATTTGAAAAGGGAGCCTTCGGGTTGCCCGCGGCTGCGGCCGAGCAATTTTTTGTAATTTATGAATATAAGGATGGTGTCTCTGATGATGCCATATCGATAATGATTATGACTAACAATGATGATTACGATTATGATATTGAATACAATCGTAATGGATGTGATGATGGTGATGATGATGGTGGTGATGATGATGATGATGTCTGGATGACGTGGTACAGATATAGGATGCCACATTGTTTGGCAAATATTGATACTCTATTATGATGAAATTATTACAGATTTTTTTCGTATTGGGCGGCGAACGCACCCTCGAATGACAATCACACTGTTACTGCGAAGCCGGCATAAAAATGGGTGCCTTGAATTGGCTCAGGAAGGATGAAGGCTTTGTACCGGACTGCCTTTACCTCTGTTTATACCTTAGGTTTATATTTTTGCGTTTATTTTCCACAGGGATGCTTTACTGCTGGTCCTCTAGGTATGTGAGTTATTTTTTTGTGTAGTGAACATTAGAATTTGCATGGTATTGTTATAGCATCTGATTTGTTGATGGTTTTGTCTTAGTAATAGCAGAACCTAAAGCGTCAGGGGAGTTTTTTTACTGGCGTCTCTTTCTTTGTATTCGATAATTTGCTAGAAGAGGCAAGAGTGAATGCAATCCCTAATACACTGTTTACATTGGTGTTCACATGCCGTAGTAACGCAAATGTAGTGCAAAATGTCGAAGCTTCTATTTTTTAAGACTATCTGAAAATGACACTAAACAATCGATACATGAATCTTCTTTAAATTTTATTATGAAACAAATATTAATGGTCTTGTAATAACTTGATTAATTGTTTTTCCTGGGTGATTTTTCTTCACCGTTTTGAAGTACTTTCATGTTTTCACCCTTCCTTCTTACTCTGCATATCATCGCTTCAAATTGCCATGTTTCATTTGGTTATCTTGCGTTTTGCCAGACGTTGCTAGTAAAGACAAACCAATTTCAGAAAGATTGGTTAATAGATCATTTAAGATTCATGCAATTGACTCTGCTGTTCAATATTTATTTATTTATTTATCCCACAGTGTTCATATTTCCTGCTCTTTGCTACATGAAACTGAGCGGCAATGGATTTCTTGGAAGGCGGAATATCATCTACTGGTTTCTTATTGTATTTGGATTGATAGTGATGATCATGGGTACAGTGATGGCTTTTATCAATCATTCTGGAAGCTGCAGTCTCACACATGTTCAACGTTATTGGTGCCCTCAAGTCAGTCTGAGTAGTAATCATACCATCAATGCCAACGGCACACGTACGCCGTAGTGCTTTACGGAATTGGCTGTGAATTCTTGGAACTGAAATTGCATAAGAGACCGAAGTGACGCTCCAAATATATTCTACGCAGAGAGATCTTATTTTTGGTATCAGAGAGATATGTGACACATCAATACTAGCACAAAAGTAATATCTTCGATAAAATGCTTTCTATGTCCATTACGTACTCCTTCTCTTAAATACAGTACAGCTGTTGTGGATCAGGCTCGTATCCAATTAGAATGACTGTCGTATGTTTTGCACTTGATTTTGATTCACAGCACTTTCCTTGCATAGCTTTATGTTAGGCACATATCCAGTGCTAGCATGTGTAGCTCCGAAAGATCTCGCAATTCGAAATGTGAGGATTTTTTAATGGTATGAGATTGTGTTCATTTCTAACTAGATAAATGCTTTGCCAGAGACTGACCAGGTCAAGTCACGGCATTCGCACGGAGTGAAGGAAAGACAAATTCGCTAATAACTATCAGGATAGGAGAGAATAGTAACACGTTATTGATATTAACCTCAATTTTAACGGAGAAGTTTACGTCTAATCAAGTTACTGAATAACGAGTAAGTGGTAACCAGATACTTTTGCCGACAGAGCACAATCCTGTTTGTACAAATGCATAACTTCTCTCACTCCATACGATTGCTATGACCAGTGTCTGGCAAAAATGTTAAGCTGATATGAATCCGTCACACAACCGAATTTTCAAATTTTGTACTACAGATTAGATTTAACCATTTATAGTCGGTAAGAAAAGTAAGGTTTCACTTTTCTGGTTTAAGATGCTTGCTGTATGCGCTTAGGTTTTTGTGGCATTTTTCTTATGCTAGCCGGCTAGGAGTCTTTTATTGACAGGTACCTCCTCCGTGAGAACGAATCAGCAGTGGTCTACAGTAATGTCTTTATCGATGTGACAAGTAAAACTGTGCAGCCTTTCACAGAGCCCTAAAAATAGTGTAAACCTTTCTGAATCCCTGTCTGTATTTCGTTATTCTGAGGCACTGGGTCTTGACAATTTCCATTTTATACATAGACATCGAGAAATTTTGTGTAATAGGTATCACCTCCATATTTTCTCGCTCCATTCTCATATGGTTGAGCTATTAAATCGTATTCTATTTACCTATACCTTTAGAATCCCTAGCAGCTCTTACTGACCATTGGCCTAGAGGACATAACCCTTATCTTTATCGATTTTATTTTTTTATTTAACTTTGTGCCTTTTGGTTCGGAAGACAAAGAGGCACATCCGTTTGATCTTTTCATTGATTCCACAGTACAGATCACTCTTCTCGAAATGGACGAGAAAGTTATTGGGTTTTCTTGCTTACCTCGATTTAAGACACACTTAGCCCGGTGAATAAATCTTGTGACGAACTCAGCACCATTTTGATGGTGTTGCGTGAGCATTACTGAGTGTAAGAAACTAGAGCCATTTACAGTACAAAGTGATAAAAACTAGAAAGAAGTGTAAATGATTTCTTTCGTGCTCCTAAGTTGGTAGCAGTCACTGATTTCCAAAAATGACTTGATCGAGCCTCCCAGTATTTCCAACCGTGAAAAGTGTGGTCACGAATACTAGTCCCCAGAAGTTAGAATAGCTCGGGAAGGTCCGTCGTGTTTCGTAGCATTGTTAATAAGCTTGTTTGATGGGGACTAAAATGGGGTCCAACGGCTGACCTCGTTTGGAGACGGAAGATGCTCCATCTAGTATTTTTTAGAGATCAGTGATAGTAGTAGTTCCGGTGCTGGCAAGTGCACCGAATGTATTTCTAATGTGTTGTGTTGCAGAAGCGTTGTTAGATGTGTACGTTTTTGTTAAGTATTTAGAAATGAAGTAAGAACAGACGTGCACCTAGGTGAAAGCCATGATGCCTCACGAACAGCTGTGCTATGCCTTCTTGCCAGAAGGACTATATCGTCACCTGGCTTTGTCTTTTTACTTCCCGACAAGAAAGTTTGTAAATAAGTAATCGAGGAGGTCTTGTTATCACTCTTTGTGTCACATTTTTTATGGTCTTGCATTTACCAGCTCGTCAAGATTCTGCTCCTCGATGGTTAAGCATTTAATGCAAGATGATCAACAGTCTCCTCTGCTATTTTTATATTTCCATTTTTAACTTAACAGTGCTACCTCTCAGTAAAACGAAGCCCTAATGTGTAGTGCCTGGAAAGGGACTCGGTCGCCCCAGATTTATTCCAGTGTCTGTGCACCTGCCTTATGGTGTTGCAAGCCCTTGATTGTTCACGTGAAGATAAACATAAGTGAGGTGTTAACAGTAGAAAACTCGCTTAATGAAAGTTCTATTTCTCTAGTTTAGGTTCCCTTTCCTGTTGCCCTCCTTAAAAACCTTGAAACCGGAGAAAATTGCAATTGTCTTAGACCTCAAGGCTTCGTCTTCTCTCTAAAGATTTCGTCTTGTAAGTTTGTGATACTTTCCAATGCACGGTACATCAATAAGTGCCACGAAGATGCCACGAGGTATTTATTTTTAAGACGTTACCTTGGCTATTCAAAGTGGCAACCTTAGATACGAAAACTGTCAGACGAACGCAGAATTTTTCTTCTTCTGGAATGGTACATATTACAATAATTATTTATAAAAAGCTGCAGTTTGTGAGTTATAATTATTGCTTTTTTCAAAGATGTGCCAGTTCAGTAGAGAACCCTTACCAAAATTCTAGGGAAATCAACGTCAAGTTGTGAATGTTAACTTTAACATAGCCATTTCTTACATCATGTAGGAGGATTTAATGATAGTTTGTTGATGGCACAAAGCAATAAAACTGCACGAAATAACGAAAACATTTTAGTACTGAAAAGGTTTTTTCGTCGGACACTCCTCAGAGTACAAAATCTTCAGACGAAAAAGCTTTTCAGTACTAAAATGTTTTATCTTTTTCGTGCAGATTTATTGTTTTCTGGACAATTTTTGCTTTTCAGTACTAAGATGATGTAATGATATACTGATTTCGTGTACAGCTTTTCCCTATTAAGTAAGACTTCCTGATGAGTGCTCTCGCCTTGTTTAAATTATTTCGGTGTCGAGATCCATTCTCCCCCATTTGGGAACTGCTATAGCTGCCTCCTATAGTAGCCAACGCAGCTTTAACTCCTTTTCCGCACCGCGTATCATGGTTTTTATGTTGTCGAAACGAACTCGGAAGCTGCATGTAATTGATAGTTTTTGGGAGGTTTTTTTCTCAATTCGCTTGGTTTTCATCGCAATATGAAACTAATATCAGGTTAGTTGATTTTCGTTTCCCATAGTTGTTGTTGGCTGATTTATTGATCGTGAAGTTCTTAGATACAATCTTGAAATAGGTAATCCAGGATCGAGCTATGGACTAAATTGTACACCTGGCTCTGATGTATCAACTCACTTTTGTACCCAACAGGTAGGGTTTTCTTATACTACTCTGTATATTACGTTCAAGTTCTTATCTGGTTTATTGGGAGTGGAATTTTGGGGTTATATAAGGGTTCATTTTTCAAGGATGTTTAGGTACAGGTAATTTATTAGAAAAGGATCCTTTGTATAGACCAGTATAATAACGAACTTTTCTGAAAAACAAGAACTGTTATCAATCTGGCATTGTTTATTCCTTTATGTTCTGTCTTGTCGTCCAATCTATTTTTGAGTTCTTTAGAAAGCAGAATATCACCGTTTGGGTTTACTATAACGTTTCAAGTAATTGCCATAGCATATAAAATGACGGTATTTATTGCGTTCATATATTTGATAACATAAGCTTAATCCTTGGCTTATTTTTCCCCGTCAGAGAGTTTTGGGCAACCGTTTATTCTTTAGAAGAAAACAAAATTACCCGGAAATGAAAGAATTTAGCTATGGTTTGTAAAGTACCCAATTTATCATCAGCAACCAAAAAACTCCCAAAAATAAGAAATCCCAGAAAATAATTAGCATGGGTAGTCATTGTGGGCCCTTGCACCGTTTCAATACGGTTCTTTCACGTTAGCGATCTTAGCCTCGATCTGACCGCAGCCTCGCAAGAATTTGTCATCTGAAGTTTCAACGGTAGGGCTTAAAGTCTAGATAAATATGGACCATGGCTGACACAGTTGACTTCTCCAAATTTACTGTTGATGAATATCGCAACTTTTTAAAATAACGTGGGATTTTTGTTCTCTGGATATCCGAAGTCAAAACTTATACAGTTATGTTAATTGTCAATTGTTAATTGACTCACGAAATTTACCATATCTTTAGTATGTAGCCTCTCTATGAATCAAAATGAAAAGGAGGGCTCTTCTAACCTGAAATAACCTTATTGGGGTGACAACGTTAGGTGGCGTTAGGTGGACACAAAGATGACTGGAAATCTAAAGAGAAAAGGCTCTCATAGCGAAGTGACAGAATTCTCCGCCTCTAGTAAATTAATGCGTTGTATCTTATCTTAGGTCTGTGCGCGAAAATCTTAAGAGGTGGGGTCTTTCTGATGACTAGACACTTGATTCATCCTTGCAGCTAGTTAAACGCCTGATTATGTAAATTGTGCTGCCTTTCATGTCTATTTCTTACTTATCCATTCTTAGTTAGCACTTAACTTTCTGTTTTGACGTACGACTCTTAGTACATCAGGACCTGGTTACTTACAGATCCTTTCCTTTCCTACTATGAGCATTTTAGTATTTGGCAGCAGCTACTTGCATTAAGCAATTTTTTATTAACATACAGGAATAAACAGGAGAGACAGCGCTGGAGCTGTGGTCGCTACTCACCCACAATTTTTGTCAGGTCGAGAGGCGCTGCAGTAAAACTGGCTCGTATAGTCTCACGCACTCAGGGAGAGTTATCTGGTGTCGGTGTTCTGAAAATGATTACGTGAACCATGCACGTGAAAAGGAGAATTTAACACAAACAATAAGTTATCACTTCTCTATAGTAGGACCAATCTTTTTAAAACCTGTGACAGTAATCACTTGTTGATTTCTGTGCTAGGGTAGAGTTTCAAAAAGTACTGCATTTTCTATCAGACGAGGACTCGTAGTATGGATATGAATTTGTGGGTGAGTAATA
Source organism: Carybdea cf. marsupialis auct. non (Linnaeus, 1758) (assembly GCA_010016065.2). Classification (NCBI taxonomy): domain Eukaryota; kingdom Metazoa; phylum Cnidaria; class Cubozoa; order Carybdeida; family Carybdeidae; genus Carybdea; species Carybdea cf. marsupialis auct. non (Linnaeus, 1758). The sequence goes on along the minus strand of JAAAKL020013874.1, from coordinate 3,056 downwards.
CAGTCACCAATATTATCGGAAATTTAGAATGATGTTTAAATCACTCGATGTCTATTACCAACGCTTCATGAAGGCAACAGTTGTCAACAACAGTCGACTATAAATACAAGTGTGATTAGGGCGCAAGTACACAGGGAATAAGATACCATGCTTCAAATCCACTCTTTCGCAGGAGTCATTGTACCCAAGGTGTTAGAAGAAAGTCTTTAGAAGTCGGTATTTGGGTAATTCAGTTTTGAATTATTTGCAAGAAGTCCACTTTTTACCCTTAAAACTAGCGCATAACCTGCAGGGGTTAATAAAATGCTGGCATATTGCCTAAAGATTCTTCTAGCGAATGCCTTATTAGAAGACATGAACCGTACCCAGACCTGGAAGAGGCCTACCAGATCAGCGGTCCTTTATCTTTCTTGACATATCGTGAATGACGACTTGGAGTATTTTTCAATTTTATTAGAGATCTTATTACGTTTGGGAACGTTGCGTCTTAGGAATAGAAATCCTTGCGCTATTACACAGCTAAAACTGTTTTATTAGTACTTGGCATAAAAGAGAAATTTTTAAAAAATGTACAGAATTTTACTGTTCATCTCTTCTGTCAGAAAAAATTCATACAACTATTTATCAATGACAGAAACGACAGCTTTTCTTGCAATTCTCTTGCACATACTTATTGTTGGAGCAATGTTGTCTCCACTGCGGGCACCATTTGTCTTTGTCTTCACATCCTAAAAGGATAGAAAAAAGGCATCATGAAGTACAATTCCTTAGTTTATCACATACATCAATGTAGATGCGAATGCAAACCATCATCTGAAATACATGTTATATAAAAACGCCGAAAGGGTATTGTTAAAAACTGCAGACTCGGACAAGTCTTAGTGATCTGCCTAACCAAGAAAAAAGTATCTTAAGATACGTGCCGCATTTCACAATTTTAATATTCGGATCAGGTCAGGTCAGTCCCGAAGCTTTTTCGCCGTTGGGGTACTTTGATGCATACACCCTTCTTTGCCACTTTCTCAGATCTTCTGCCTACCTCATGCAGCATACGATACTCCTTTCGGTCCAGTCTGCGATGTCACTCAATCATGATCGTCTTGGTCGTCCTCTGTCTCTATTGCCTTCAATTGAGCCATGCATGACCTCATGCGCCAAAGATCCGGATCTTCTTGAGACCTGTCCAAACCATTGCAGGTTTTATTCTCCTTGCACTTTCCATTAAGGGTTCGTATTTACCTATCATCTTTCACTTCAATGTTAGTACTCTTTTGCTTCCACGTAAATCCCTATATTCTTCTTTTCAACATTCTCCTATGACCCAAAGCATTCAACAAGACCCTTCGCCACCACGTCAATGATGTAGTTGTTTGAAGTAAACGTACTTAAAGTGAAAGTGATGTTTCGAACCCTTAGTGCCCTAGCACTTTAATTTTGCTTACTTTTGATTATCGCTACGTAAGGACCCTAGAGAATATACGATGCTTATGGAACATATAATGCACTCCAATAACATTAAATATTTGTTTGCTAGTCATTGTTGTTATCTACAGCATTGTAGCCTACTCATTTTCTTGCCAGTGCGAGGCTGGCTATGTCTATCACACGACTCTGAGGTTAGTTGAAAGAATTAAGCAGCATGTTCCATCCTACAAGGAAAAAAACACCGCGAGTTTCAAAATCCAAAACACCACTAAGCAATGTGACTCTGCCATAGGGCAGCGCTTGCTTGTAAACCAAGACTGTGCCAAAATGTATACAGACGATCGCTTCCGCGTAATTGGTAAAGCTAGATCTGCTTTTCACTTGGCCTTTCTAGAATCCGTCCACATCAAAGCAAGAATATTGTTGCTTAGCAGACAAAAGAATTTTTGTCTTCTCATTGGGTCTTTTTGGCTAACCATTAAGCTTCACGGACACCGATTGGCCAAACAACACCAATCTGGCCGTTAGGGTTTTGATTGGCTCTTTTGTAAAACATAGTTGGGTAAATAATTTCGTTGATTCCCTTTTTAATTAATATTCGACGATTCTACTCTGAGTGTCAGACGAAAAAACCTTTCTAGTATAAAATGAATTCGCTATTTCGTGCAGTTTTAATATTCTGCATCATCAACAAACTTTTAAATATAAGAGTAATGAAATAGATACATGCTATCTGACAACTCCTCCATGATGAATCCATTTCTATGAGTCCCTCTATTTTTGTATGGTTTGATGCATGATACGTTCCTTTTCCATCCATTATTTGAAATGCGTCAAGCTAGTGATAGTGACAGTAACATTAGTATTAGTACATACCTGATGGAGGTTGAGTTACTGTGCCGGGTCCTGTTTTTAGGAAAGAGAAAAAAATGTTGAAATGTGCAAGAAGCATCACATTTCTCTCTGTGAATCATTAATAAAAAAGCCACACCATTGATTATAAAACTGTCACTGACTACAAAAAAAAGTGAAGGTTTGCAAGAGATTCCTTTAACGGTTGCCTTTCAGACTGAAGACATGGACCGTACCCAGAGTGGGGAAAAGCCTACCAGTGCTTTTTTGTTTTTTTTAAAAAATCTCATGAACGAAGAATTGGACAATCATTTTTAACTTTTGTGAGCTTTTTCAATTTCATTAGAAATATCTTGGATGACGATTTCCAGATGATGACATAAATCTCCCCTCCTACCCTCTACGTCGAGTCACCCACAAGAAACGCAACATATGTGCGGACAAAATCACTTACTATAAAACTGTTTTTAGTTTAGCTGCACGCTGATAAATAAAGAAAAAAAAAATTTTTTTATTAATTATATAGTTCTTTAATTATTTGCTAGTCTCTTCATTACATCAAATCTAAGTGTAGTAACATATTAATCCAGTTTGCTGTCCTCCTCATTGAAAAAGTTGGTAATTTTTTTCAAAACCATAGGCTACCCAATGTCCCCATTTCACCGTTCTATCACAAGTTTGTACAAGAAGTAACACGCCAAGTTGCTCTTCTGTGCTGAAGTCCCTGTACAGCTTCTGTTGAGACAAGGCGTGCTACGACGCTCAACATCAATGAAAAC
>JAAAKL020013873.1:0-12235 GCA_010016065.2 Carybdea cf. marsupialis auct. non (Linnaeus, 1758) | reverse complement strand
GGGGGGGGGGGGGGGGGGGGGGGGGGGGTGAAGAAATCAGCAGCTTCATTGATTCTGTGTGTTTAACCAAGGCTCCTTCCGTATAATAGGCAAAGCTGGATCTGCTTTTCACCTAGCCGTCCTGAAATCAGTCCACATCAAAGCAAGAAAACCGTTGCTTTATCGACAAAAAGAAAATGTCTTTTCATTGAGCCTTTTCGGTTAAACATTCAGATCTGCCGACACTGATTGATTAAAACAACACCAATCTGGCAATCAGATTTCTGGCTAGTTTTAAAACACAGTTGTGTTAAGTTCTATTTATTTTCTTGTTAATTTCAACTCTGACGATTTTCAAAAGCTTTTCAGTACTGAAATATTTTCGCTGTTTCGTGCAGTTTTGCTTTTTTGTACCACCAACAAACTTTTTGAATGCCAAATTGTGAAAATGCACCCCCACCAGCCAATACGAGACCCGCCCCTAACTCGGTAAAACCTACTAGATACTGGTGTTTACATACAAAGAACTAGACATCAAATAGATAAATAGATAGTATTAGTAATGAGATGAATTCGCTAAAATTATTTTACATTGAGAGTCAGTTATAAAATCCAGTAATGGAACAGCAATAGAGGCATTACAACTGGAACCGCAATTGCAAAAAATCTGGGATTACAATCCCTATCAACTAGAAAGTTTCGAAAACAAAATGTAACTGGCAAGGAGACACGGGATGTTAAAGCACAGTAACCAAGCATACTGCCTGTTTTCCTGTATGAAGCCAAAATTTCCCTGTACAGTTTCTGCGCTGACATGTATATACAGCAGCATTAACTTCTTATCACTTACATTTCGACCCCCAAATTTTGTAGCCTGCGTCAATATTTAGGGCAAGCAACGTGTATAAACGGAATGCTGAATATTTGAGTAAAATAATCGATTACAATCAAACATCAGTGATGCAATCAGAATCGGTCTTTAATTGTCAAATTAGGATATCTCTGACATAAAATTTGGATTTTGTGATGGTAATGCCATGAATGGAAAGGTGTCCGCAAATGATGTCCTATGATATAGTACAATGAGCACATTGTAACACCAAGAATTTAAGTTCTTTGATAAATTGGGAAGAGGATTTCAAAAGTCCTCTTTGACAACAGGCTTGAATACTACTCTTGCATTCTCTTGAAAGATTTAAATTCTCCTGGCTATTGCCCTAAAAAGATTAAGCTTCCCACTCTACACTTGGTTGTCACATTCCTTTCTCAATTGATTGAAAGCGAGAAAGAGAGTGAGTGCCATCAGAACGTAGAGTTAGAACGTTAGCAGAAACATGAGGGGAAGAAAGATGAGATTCACGTAAGTAGGAGGCACATTAACAAGTTCAATCCACAAAGCAACAGTTCTTAACCGTTCCCTGCAAATAAACACATCTTTCAATTTTCACCGCAAACATTAACATGAAACTGTCTCAAATTAACACCGAAGATAAAAATACATCGAAACAGTGCGCTGTAAGCAGTGAGAAATTAAGGAGATCTGGAATGAGAAGGAATGTAAGGAAAGCCACCTACAAAAACATAAATTCAAAACATAACCTCTGCAAATATTATGGCGACTCCCCAAAATGCCTAACAGTACCTACATTCTACAGAATTATAACGGTAGTAAACGTTCCTTTGATATCTGAAAATCACCCACAATCATGAGTACGATGTTGAGTGGTTTTCATTCCGCAAGAAAAATCATCTCGCCACAACGACCTAACAGTTTTTCTTGGTAAGTGTATACATTCTTTGTATATCTCACAGTCATAAAGTTGTTGATCAAAGTTCAGGATGAAATACGACATAAAAGGTGAAATTATCCATACAAAAGATTATTCGGCGGTACAAAATGAATCAGTAAACAATGATGAGCAGTGTATACAATTTCAAACCACCGTAAGTGTCAGCGAAAGCATGTTAACGTTAAGAAACTGACTTGAATCAGGATTCCTCTCACGGTGCATTTCCATGCTCTAGGCAGTTAAGTTCAATATTCGAGTGAAGCGAAAGATAAATAATCAAAACACTTTTATGGCTATCGTCATTAAGCAGGTAGATACCTCGACAATGCGTTATTCACTTGGGATAAATACAGCGTGAGTTGTACGTGTTATCTAACTGAGAGTATTTTCATTAAGAACTTTTAATAAAAAACGTCTTAAGAAGTTTAAGATGACCTGGGAATATTGATAACACAGTAAATCAAACCAGAATGAAAAAAATAAACAGTTGCTCGTTCATCTGTAAAATTTCTCAGATACGTTTGAAATATTTCGTGGGCAATTCGAGAGATTCCGTAAAATCTTCACTATACTTCTTCTGACTAAATGTTGTTACAGCATCATTTTGGGTCAGACACACGTGCAGGTCGTGGTATTGGTTAAATCTCGTCAAACTATAATTTTTCCAGCATTTCAAAACTCGCTTCAATCACAGAAAACGAATTTTCAGTGGTTATCTACACGCATGTCTCCTCTCGCAGTAAGCTCATGGCCACTGGTTTTGAAGAAATCAAAGGAGATAAATAAAATTCGATAGGTGCAACTATCATGCTAGAAGGAGTGCGTATCTAACATTGCATTGATCTTCAAGTAATTCTGCATCGACTGACTCAATTCAGTCTTTATAGAGATAAATAAATTCTGTCCAGTTGAGCACAAAGAGCACCTTAAACGCGGCTTCTCTCTAATCACTCAGCCCAGTCTCCTTAGAATCTTAAGGATACAAAATAGATTACTAGTGATGCAACATCGGGAACTATTTTCTCTTTCCTGTCACTAGTCGCTTCTCTGATGTATAACGGCATTATCATATCTCACAATACTGAAAGTTATACATGATTATGATACATGGTGGTGAAGAGGGCAAAGCGAAAACATCCAACAGTTACTACACCTATTCTGTTGAAAGGAACTGTTCACTTTCAGTCTACCTAATGTTTTGCTCCGCCTAACTACCGGATTAACTCACAGGTTATATCGATCAACTTCTTGACAGCATGCTTTTTATTTGCCGGTGTTTCATGAAGTACCCTTAAGTGTTTCACAAAGTACCCAGGTTGCAAAAACGCCATTCTCAAATAAGCTGTCACAAAAAAGTGAAATCAGAGTCGTTCAAACATCCAGAGTTGTTAAACACAATCCTTATGGCTAACTTTACTTGTAAAGCAGATGGGCAGAAAAAGGTGTATGAAAATGCCACGAACGCCCGGCATCATGGTTTCTGTACATTAAAACACCCGACGTAAGCAATAACGTTGAAAGTACTTTTATATCGTATAATACAGTAGTATTCCTTCTTCATCTCATATAAGCATGACTGTAAAAATACGTTGCAGACAAATCTACAAAAGAAGAGCCTGCATACGATCTACATTGTACGCGCAACATCCATGGACAGGTCAGCAGCCATAAGCATGCGCAATAGACTTCACAAGTAGAGAAATTGGAAACAGATGCTAAGAAATCTGGTCAAATTGGTTGTACAATTTTAAATAATATCGTCTAACTTAGAGTTTAGTGCGAATTGTGGAAGTATTTCTGAATACAAAGTTCAAAGGGTTGCAACTTCTGCTGTAATGCTACCAAACATTTCACAAGTCACAATAAGATGAGGTCATCCTTAAAATAATAAACTAGAAAAGCTTCTTGATGGTACAGAATTATAAAACTGCACGAAATAGCGAATTCATTTTGTACTTAAAAGCCTTTTTCGTCTGAAACTCCTCAGAATACTGCAAATATTGCCAGAATATAAAATGAAAAGGGAATCAACGAAATCATCTACCCAACTGTGTCTTCAAAATAGCCAATCAGAGCTCTGACCCCAAGATTGGTGTTGTCTAGACCAATCACTGTCAGTGAAGCTAACTGGTTAACCGAGCAGGCGTGCGTCTGACATAGGCAGCCTCGAACCGGCAAGAAAATTATCAGAGTACAAGGCTGTTATTTGAGGAAGGCACACAGTCTTGTGATTAGTTGGGAACGCTTTCTTATTGGCATAATCTACGCGTGGGGTCACACAATAAATTAGTTTAAATCAACAATAGTCATGAGTTACATGATCAATGTCATACGTTGGAAAGTAAAGAGCACGAGCAAACCATACCGAAAACGAACTGCCACCTATCACTACACAAAATAACTTAGTCTAGGGGTAAAAATATGTACCTCGTATGTGATTGTTACTTGCAACCTCGAAAATGCACTTTTAATATCAATGGGGTAGATAACTAAATCAGTTCACATCAAATAGGTAAAGAAACATTACCATGGAGATAAGTAAAACCTAAATACCTACACTTAAATGAAAATGCAGCCAAGAATTCAATCGCCACAATTTCATTGACAAAAACTTCTCTATACACATAAAATACCTTACGGCGTGATGAATCAAACATTCAAATACCTGAGAAAGGAGGCATTTGATCAAGCCACTCGTATCGTGTTCCGAAAAGTCCGTTCCCTTTCGGCTACAGGACAATGCAAGATTAGCATGAATAACAAGTTGTAATAAAATAAGCATTAAATTTAATGAAATGTAAGTAGCAAAGCATATGTCATAATAAGCAAAAAACACACAACGAGTACAGTGTGCATCGTTATCATGACGACGTCGATAAGCTATAACTTTATAACCTTGGAATGAGCCATCAACGCCTTGTAGTGTGCATTTGAAACCCACATGGATAACGACGCTAGTTGGCTATGGTGAAACGGATGTACCATGATGCATTGCTTCTTCAAGGGGCATTAAAACATACTATAGGCAAGGGCAAACATTACCCTGGGCTTACATTCGGCAATACGGAGCGGTGCATTTGTGCCTGTAACTGTCTGACTTTAATTTCCCAAAGGCTTATGTTCGAGATTTTAAGCTCTTTTACGCAAATCTCTTGTGAACAGGAAAGTCTAAATTGTCGCATACAGATCTTGATGCACTATAGAGAGTTGCTTGTCTGAAGAATTCAGGATACAAGAGAGGAAAGAGGGAAGTGTCTGTGTTTGTTTGCTTAGGTGTCATAGATGTCTATGCTTGAATGTGTGTGCTTGTGTGAATGTTTGTGTGCGATTTACTTGAGCAGAGGATGCACTAACTTTATAGATTTTCAAGTAGACGCTTTTATTCCATTATTTTTGCACATCCATTGAGAACGTGAGGCAAATGCCCCGCAGAGTCAACAATTCTCATGTGCCATTCTTTAGTGGTAATGTTTACAAAAGTTCTTTACTGACAGCGAAAGATGGAGGACACCATATTTATTGTATAAACATGACAATGCAGGTATAGGTCACATAAAGCACAAAAAAAATGACAGTGCTGTAAAATGTTTCCAATGGCAATCATTAGTACGTTCTCTTGTAGTGGCGAAGCTCCTGGAGATCTGACACATTGGCGATAGGTGGATTTAAACTTAAGGTTGGCACATTCGAGCATGACTTACAACATGGCGATGTGTTCCTTTTCCAAAGTCTTGTATAATTCTCCTGCTAGCACTGGCTTTATATTGTGGAAGAAGTGAAGCCTGAAAAAAATATTGACAGCAGATTAAATTACGACCACTTCAAGGTAGGTGCTCTCGTTACCATATCCCCTCTTGACTCGTGATATGAAGTTAAAGATTACGAGAAAAACAGTAAATTACTTCATCAAAAGATATTCATGAAATCTGAAACCCAGATTAAATCACTTATCAATATAAGAGCTCCAGTACAGTAAACATAACGGCGCTAACGGTCATTAGGTAGGCCGTAAAGGAGTATTTGAAAGGAAGAGAAATTAGCTGACTGTGGCATTGCTTCATATATCTCAGCAGATTTTATCGGTAGAACTTGTTCCACGCAGGTGGGTCCACTGATCTTCAGAGTCGGTCTCGTAATTTCGATAGCTGTCACCACCGATGGGCTGCTTACACTACCTGCATATTCCTACAATGCTTGCTCCTCTATGTTGAGGCTGATCCTTTCGTTCCCTGCCTTTGTTACTCCTTTGCTGGCAACTACACTTGACGAAGTAAATAAAGTGACAGTTTCAAGGTCCCCCGAACGACTTGCGCAAAAATTTTAGATCATCATTCGCAAATCACAAGACAGATTACATGGAAACAACGGGCTTGATAGAAAGAGAGGACATAATGGCGCCCGTACAATGCAACATCTATTACTACTCCGTCAACTTGCATCAGGCATTTTCCTGCAAGTCCCCGTTTTCTTGCATTAAGCATTGTTTGTGTCAAATCGTCTATTTCTCGGTGGCGAAAACAAAATTCGAGTTCATTATTTCCACGAAGCATGGCTACCCTACACAAGCCAATGGACGTTACTCAAGGAGTGATGCTACGGCGCAATATGCGTAAGACCTCATGAAGCATATTCTCCTGGATGACTTCGAAATCGAGCAAACCAAACTATAAAGGTTTATGCCCACCTTAAACCTCAAATATTTATTACTGAAATTGGTCACACATCATATTTCAAATCAAAGCTTATCACCTTTATCCTCTTGTAGCTAGACATTTGGCCAAAGAAACTACTTACCAAGGCCAGCAAATGATCTGATATTCTATTCCCATCTGATAAACAAAAACATAATAAAACACAGTAAATATGTTTGTTTACCCAGTAACAAAGTAAACACGTTTGTTTACCTGGAAAAGATACTTTCAAGCGAATTTCTAGATCTGTACAAATACATGTCGTTGCAAACTGAGAATCAAAACGGTTCGAATTTGCGAGAACATTTCGAGAGTGAACGTTGTACAGATTCATATAGGGAATATTCGTGGCCATAGCGAAGTCGTTGAATTCATGACCCAGGCAACGGTCTTGGGCACGTTGCCTGCTGAAGATGTAACACTTTTTGCTACACATTTCCATTATACTCAGAAGGTTGTAAACACTTTCACCAGTACTACTCAAGTTTGATCATATATGGTATAAAAACGAAAGTTGTCCCCCAACTTATGCAACACAAATACAAACACGATGCATCAAAGATTCATGATCCGATTACAAGAAAAAAAAAAGCAAGATTTGTGTTGAAGGTAGTTTCTTAAATTACGACAAGGTTTTCTTGTATTTGGCGAGCAAAGTAAATGCGAGTGCATCAATAAAAGATTTAATTGTCATCAGGATTTCAAAAGATTTTTATGATTTTCGAGAACTCCGATACGGGGTCTGATGTGAAAGAGGTCTGTCCCTCAACACCGAGATTTCCGCGCATTTATCATCCCTAATTACTTTTTTCTTCCTTTTAAAATTCGCTGAATACAAGACAGAGTTCTATTAAGGTATTAAGCTATTTTGAAACGAGTAGAAATAAAAAGTAAACAGAGAAATAAATGTAGTTACAGACAAAAAATTAATGATTTCTAAGCAAGAGGAAAGCAGTCAGACGACAGAGAAGTCCAGATCTTGGAAGTCCTAGGGAAGTGCCTGTTAGCACTGTTAGAAATTCCTGTTTGATTTAGGAATACAAACAGAAAAGCATTCAGCATACCGAGCGGATCGTGACCTGATGAGGGGAGGAGGAACCAACTCAGCCAACTCAGGAAAACAATTACCAAAGTAGAACCTGTAGAAACGACTTAAAGGTGCAACATTTCTACGGTGAGACAGAGGTTGAAATGTGCTAGCCAGTAGAGGGCCAACCGCACGAGAAATTCGTTTTTTGAGCCAGTCAAATATGTTAAGATAGCAATTTGGTGCGCCAGCCAGCCCATCTATGACAATAATACCCCTTGCAAAGCCTTGTCATTACCGTATCAAGATTCAATACAATATCAGGTGACATTAAGATCATAGATCGCAAAAGAGCCCCAACCTTCCTTGAGACAGTCTTAGCTAGGTTACTCAGGTAAAACTTCCATTCTAGCCTTGAAGTAAAAGAAATACCAAGGAGCTTCAACGACGACAGCTCTTCAAGAACAAGGCCATCCATGCTAAGAGGCACCTTTAAAGGTTTCTGAGATCTGTCAAATGGTACCAGCTGAGTCTTTCTAGCATTGAAAGTCACTTGCCACCTCCTACCCCATTCTACAACAGCGTTCAAGTCAGACTTCATTTCTGCAGCCATTCTCTCCTGGGATGACACTTAGATCATTTACAGAAGAAACGTAACACAGTTCGATAAGATGATTCTATAACATAGCAAGAAAAGACCCAGCCATAACACATTTGATTAAAAAACAGTAAAAAATATTTTATTACTCCCTCAACTCTCTAAAATATTAACAACGACTGACTTGACAACGAAACAAGAGACATTTGATAATCGATCTTCACAGATTTGCTTCAAGATTTTGATAAATTTGGTATGTCAAATAACAAAACAGAATGGAAGTGAGTCATGGGATTAGGTATAAAGACTAATATCTCGACCAGACACGAAATTTACGGAGCCTTCTACTAGGATACCTGGACAAACTCAAAGGAAACATCAGGTCTATTGAGATTAGCAGTGGCCACTTTTAAGAACGTGCCTTGGGCAGAAGAAAAGATTGTGGCCAAAGACTGTATCAGATGCAGTCTTCAAATTCCGACGCAGGAAATGTCTGTGGAAGCATTTTTTGTATGTAATTAGGGAACTCGTGTAAAGAATGGTGATGAAGCTAAAACCGAAAAGCCCTATACTGAAGTCTGCCTACTCCTCTGTATATTTCTATATCTATATTTCTGTAGCAGTGTTTCAAATGTCAACCTCTTGGTTAATCTTTACGTTGGTAGTCAGAATGGGGTAGTCTTGCAGGGCTGAGCAGGGCTTAAAGAATTGAACGAAACTTTTGATTTAAATTTTTTATGGAAGCAGATTCCACGATACAAGAAGCATCAAAGAAATTATAGGAAGGCTTAAGGTGAGAGAGTTACATGATTTCGATGAAGAACAAATAACCGCGCCTCAATCTCCATCGTACTGTTCCAGACCATCACATACTTTGAACCACCCTGCATTTTATCCTCCCCTGTTTTAATCACACAGAGGCGAGAACACTCTTGCCGGAGCATCTTGAACTACCTCGTTTTTGTACGCCAAAGGCACTCGAATTCAAGCTATAAATTTGAACGATTACATGGAATTATGTATGGAAGTATGGAATTTTACAATTCGTAAATTACACATATGGTACAATGACTAAGAAAGTACCGTTGCCTGAAACATGGTCAAGTTTGAGTATTTCCTGGCCTCTTTGTGGTCATGCAGTCTAGAGTAAGGTTAAAACACAGGATGGTCCAGAACACAGCATGGTCTGAAGCAGTAGCATGTCATTTCGAAGAGATACGTTACACTTAAGTACAGATGCGCTTGGAGGAACCCCAGGTGATATAAAGACCCCCTCTACAAGGGAATTGCGGACTTTACCATTGATATGACGATCATGAGCAACGTTTAGGATTATCCGCTTTGAGAGAAAAGGGTGTTGCAAAATTAACTCTTTCAAAGAGAGCCAAATCATTAGAAAATCTACTAATGAGGAACCGTACGTTGTGACGTCACCGTATACATCAATACAATGAAGGCTTCATCTGAGAAATTGTTTCCTCTAAGCTTACCGTTGAGGATGCTCTCAAGAAATTCACATGCCACTGGATTAAAAACGAGTTGACGTTCTGGTAACAATGTTCCTCCTACCTGCAGATGATAAGAACTTGTTATTGCACTTTCCTGATGAAACACACAGAATTTAAAGACAAAGGTAACACACAAAATCAATACGAAGAAGAACTCATACTAGCTTATTGCAAATAGCTTGATGCAATATCATTACATCCACCAAAAAGCAGCCTGTGGAGATACAAGGTAGGTATTCCTTGTTCAAAGTACATAAGTACAAAGAACTTTCAAAATCAGCCTTGACTTGCTAGAGGTGTTACTGCAAACGGGCAATGAGAATTACACGCTTTACTGATAAATTAAATTTAGAGAAAATGAATGCGTTTTACGAAAGTAACAATGGGTCTACCCATAAACTTAATCACTATTTACATCGTTAAAATATTAAAGATTCAAGGAGGCTGATACGCCTGTTTCAACAAAAAGGCCATTCCATACTAGTGGAAATAACAAAGGATGATAACACATCCCAGGAATAACGACGTCGATTAATCAATATACGAACATATGCATGCCTAAATTTGTAAACAAATAAATACATAAATAAATATTTCAACAAATAAATATGTGACTAAATGAATACAAGCCATTGATATCGTTATTGTAAAGTGCTTCATGCAAGATGATAGAGCCCCATAGAAGTCTTGCAGGAAACTGGAGGTAGACATCGGTGTTATAACAACTCCGGTATCCGTGGTTGCAACGCAAGATACTTTGACTCTAAGCTACGGCCCCATACAAACGACAGAGAAAAATTGGGGTTGAGATTGCTTTAATACAGTCTGATCAACGTAGCTGTACGAAAAAAACAAGAAAACTGTTGTACTTTGCTTTTCTTTTATTACCATTACATATTCGCATAAATAAATAAATGATAAAGAAATGTATACGTAATGAAATACATAATGAATAGGTAGACAGATTTTAATAAATAGATGTCTGTAAGTCCTCAAGTTAATGAATTGCGCTTACTTACCCCAAGCAGTTGCAATACTTCAGTGAGGGTCATTTTCTCGTGGTCTATCAATTCCTTTAAAACAACTGTGAACAGGCCAGGAAAACGACGCTGTAACAGCTGAAAAATAAATGTTATCGTTCTCTGTATATTTGAGAACTGCACAACAGTAAAAACAAACAAGATCAATATCTGAAAAATAGTACAAAACTGCGAAGGAACCTGTCCTACCTTAGAGGGCCATGTGATGATTACTTGAGCAGGGGTGTGTGCACCTGAAGGGGGAGTGTACAGCAAAGGGCAAAGATATGGTCCTCCTCTAATACTTGAAATCACTGTTCATCGTAAATAATTGAGAATAATCTCCTTTTAATATGAAAGTTAAGATATAAATGTATTAACAACAAACAGCAATCAATCTTTTCGTCAGCAAAGTTAATGTTGATCCTCTCCCCACTAAACTGAAGAGGTTTCCTTAAGTAGTCTTAGTGCTTTCCACCCCTCAGAGTCAACAGTCTATTTCCTAAGTAGATATATATATTATATATTTTATATATACAATAATTATAGTGTCGTTTCCTGCAACTAAAAACATCGTTTTGCCACCGCCGATCATACAATAACACAAACTTTTGGCTCACAGTCTTGGACTTTCCTCCATTTGCGACCTCGTTTCCCGGTTGCAAGGTCACTCCCAGTCTTTCAGAAAGGCTCACAGAAGGACACTTCGGGCAGAGATGTAATGACTTATAATTTCTCCTCGATTCTAAACCATCTCCTCCTTGCCTATATGATATTCTTCAGTACGATATTATCAACAGAATCTAGCTATTCCGTCCCTTCATATTGCTGAAAATATGATATAATACGAACGTGTAAAGGACACTGCGACATGAGACAAAAGAACCAACATGTTTCTGACTAACCTGGGAAAAGGGGGAGAGTTCATCATCTGCTATAACAACGGTTGGTGTTGTCAAGCACATTTGAACGACGTCGTCCTGTAAATTAAGGATACAAAAGACGTAAAAAAAGTCTGCAGTCGATACTATCACAGTTTACATGGTATGTACAGAACATTTCGAAGCTGAAAAGCAGTGACTATATATAAACAATTGGACTTAAGCTAAATATAGAGGCCTCTTTGCACCTTAGGCCTTGATTGACTATCTTCTTGGTAAGGATGATGTCACTGGCTTCATAAAGCATTTCTATTGCTCACAATTTCCATCTTGCAAATTGTAGACACGCATCAAACAGCCAATTCATTCCATGTCTCATTAGTTTTAACGGCTTTGTTCCAAGTATGAATTCGCTTAACTTGAAACTACGTGACCCCTTCAGTACCCAATAAAACGCCAAAAGAAACCTTACGATCTGAAAACAGCATTTGCATACATAATTTTCGTTTGAATAATGAATATTCAATAAATATAAGGTAGAAAAGAGGTCTCAAACTCCTACATGTGACGGGAAGTAGGAAAAACTGGAGGTATCACAAGCTCATCCAAATATAAGCATCTGTGAAAGGTCATATTTGCCAGTAACCAGAGTGGATAAGGAGGTCAATATCCATTGGTGGCATTGCGGGTATATTTATTACATTTTCTTACTCTTACTACAACACTGATGATGATGATAATA
>JAAAKL020013872.1:0-12235 GCA_010016065.2 Carybdea cf. marsupialis auct. non (Linnaeus, 1758) | reverse complement strand
GGGAATTCTTGCTTATAGACCAGGCCGAAACCGAACAAAGCTTGCGCCGTAAGGAATCATTTTGGCAATTCAAGCTTGATACGTTTGAGCCAAGTGGTTTAAATGAAAGGGAACTAATATAAAAGATCGAGGATAGAGCATATAAATATGTCTTAGCAAACACACAAAATAGAGTAACGACTATTCCCTCGGATTGTCCGTTATCATAGTTCAACTCCCTTCCCACGATTCAACCCCTTCCTCAGATCACCACTTACATTCTACCTTAGTTTATGTACAATTTTGTCTGTGAGAGGTTTCCCTCACATCGGAAAACTCATAACAGCGTCTCAATCCATAATGTTACGAAGTAACGAACTTCATGAGGTTTCCATAAGTGTATCGTGTTAATACGTAGAGTTAGGGTAAACAAACTCATTGAGAAAACGGTATAAGTTAGAAGTACTTAGTTTAATATCGTCATGACACAGCTTAAGAGTGCACGTGATTCTTGTATACGTATGATTTTTCCTTCTGTGATCACTAACTTTTGTCTTAGTACTAATAATCAATCAAACACTAGCTCACCAACACTAAGTAGTCCTTAATTATTCTTAGGCTATCAAAACCTTCATTGTACTTAAGTGTTCTGTGATTGGTCTATTCTATTTTTTATACATACCTAGAAATATGAAGTTGTAAAATGAGAGAGAGTTGGTGACTGAGAAACTGTGAGAGAGGTCACAGTTCCTCCAATTTATAAAAGAGAAGGATACAATGTTTACAGGTTTGGAATTTCTGTACCCTGTACTTGTTGCGGATTCATCGCCTTGGAAGGGGTCCGTAATTTCCTGAAGAAATAGATTTCTGGATAACTAGTTTGTTGCTTCTGATTAAAACCGTAGCTGACGCCCTTATCATGATCGTCGCCACCCTCACTTCCATCCAAATTCACTGATCAGTGCCTACTGGTCACAATCCCAGCAATTGATCTTACGTCACAATTCTGAGGAGCGATTTACTGAAAGTGAGCTGCTTGCTGTTGGCTGAAGAACCTCGCCCGCAACGGATAAAGCATTATTTATTTGAATGACTTTGACACATATGACTACTTTCCTTGAAACTTTTGCTACTTAGCATATGCTGGGTGTTGATATCTAACTTGGAACATGTATGACTTGCTACCTCCGGGGCACTCACGTTAGATAGCCTGTCATATTTCCATAAATCTGTCTTTGAACTGGTACAATAGACTCATTTTCATATCGAGTCATTACCATATGTTACCGAAAGAACATTGAATGCTCACTGCCAGACTGCAGGGACGAAACTTGCAGCGTTCCCACCTCGTGAAATATGTCAACAGATGAATATATGACCTAAAAATGATTCATGTGTGTTAAGGTGTACGCATAAGTTCACTTGTCACCTCCCGTCGGGATTCATAATGTTTGAGACCTCTTCACTACACATGTACATTCAAATATGGCTCTTGTGTTGATGGTACTCTAAGTCATTGAAAGAGAAAAAGATAATACTTGCATTGGAGTAAATGACAAGGTATTTGATTGATCAAGACAAACACCTGATTGCATTATAAAAGGAGTAAGTAAATACTATTTGCTTTTACGAGTCATGCGATGGCATAAAATGGAGAACATATTACCTGGGTAATTATGTTGTCTAATCCACTTGGTCCCCAAGCATAATCTCCAAGAGGCGCCGAAAACATTTGTCCGCTAAAAAGGGGTGTAAATTATAAGTCTGTAAGTACGGTTCACATCAGTACCGATGCCATATTAACAAAATACTCAATATTCGCATACAAGCTCCCACATCGTCCTATACTTTCCAGCACAATAACAAGGAGTTGTCTGTCTTTGGAACATGCATCATAGACAAGGGATTACGTCATCCTGTCTGTAGAACTTTATGGGGCAGATTTTATCGCTTACAGTAGTAGAAAAGGCGTTATCAAAGCCTACCATCGAGAAATTACAATCTTTACGACATAGAAGGAAACAGAAGAAATGCATCTTATCCTCTTGTCGCACCATGACGCCAGTTGGCGCACCATTACACCAGAGACAGTGGCACATGACAGAGATGATAAATGTATGATTCAGCAACAGAAAGACGGAGTCACGCTATACAAGTAAATATAGCTGCACAAGGGTTCGTATTAAGTTAGAACGACAAGACAAAAGCTAAGGAAATTTCACAGCAGCCAAATTCAATCTGAATGAAGACACTGCAAAAAAATACGCTCGTTGGCAATCTCTCGGGTATAAAGATAAGGGACATAAACTCTGTTTCCTTTATGACTTCCCCTGTCTATTCTTGGATGAACCCCTAGTCTCCTATTATATGAAATGCTTAGACACGTTTGTACCTTGGCACCGACGAATACTCATTGAATCTAATCAAATGTCACATACTTCCTAGGGGCTTTATTCGCCTGTGCACTGTACGGAACATAAGCAGGATTAAAACTTGCAAAAGAAGAAGGTAGACTCACATTGGTACTTCAGACGTCGTTCCATCACTTTGTATAACTAAAGAGACGATAATAATGAAATTATAATGATATTTATGCTCCTTATAAATCAGTAAGTACTTCCCTGAACAGTATAATAAGTACAATAATAAGTACAATAATAAGTACAATAACTTCACTAATAAGTACAATAATAAGCACAATAATAAAAATATATAAGTACAATAATAAATGCAATAATAACTTCAATAATAAGTACAACATAAGTACAACATAAGTACAATAATAAGCACAATAATGGTATCCTTTGACGAACTCTTATGACGCCCAATTAGATCTCTGTCTAGACGGATTTGAAGCGTGGTTGTCATTTTAATAGTAGATTGCATTTTCCATAGCGTATTTCCATTGTCACAATTCTACATGATTGAATGCCAATAATCATATCTAATACTTCATTTCTGCAGCTGAGCGGAACAGAAGGACTAAAGTAGTCTACAGATGAAATATACCTATTTGTATCATTGCATTCAAATTACGACAACAGATGATAAACAGGCAAAATGAACTGACTATTAACATATATACTTCCGTTTAACGATGGCCTTTCAATCAATACTAATGCGAAGCAATAAGAGACAAGAACAAATACCCTTTATGCAGAAATGGAACTTTATCCTCATATCGTATCAGAGAATCTATTGTTACACAGTTCCTCTCATGGGTACAAATTATATCTTAGTCGTCAATGCTATGTACCCCTCATCAACAATATTTTCTAAATCCAGCATGCATCCAAGCATTCTTACCAAATGGAGTACGAGGTATAAGGCTGACAACCGACTCAACAACGATGGCCAACACGTCTAGAAGGTAAAACTATTTCAAAGCCCGTCAGGAACTCGAGTAGAGACAGTTATTGTCTGAGTACAATTCTTGTGGAGATTCTGCTATAGCAGAACAGTTCACACTAGGTAGATCAACTCATTGAGGTGATCTCAACCAATCAAAGTAAGAAACATTAAAACAGCCCAAATGACAAGTGTGACGAGCATGGCCCTGTTGCCGACTTGGAGGTGTTATGTTCATAAGAAGTAACATAACATTCAAAAAGCCAATATGAAACAGTAACACGTAGTCTAAAATCATATACTTTTCCTTTTTTCCAAACGGGTTACTACCACTAGGAAATGAAATACAGAAGAACATCTGATAGGCCTTCCAAGCACTTTCGCGGAATCCTAAACACTGGTCGTATCGAAGACTGCAGTAGTGTCACTTCCCCTTCCGCTTTCAGTACTTCCAACGTTAAAAGTAACTATAAACTGGGCCACGTCCAAGTCAAGTTGTTTAATAAATACCAAAGGCATCATAATTGCGGTTGGCTGCTAGTTGTTTGCATGGGCACCTTCACAATATCATCACAGCAGCAATTGCATATCATTTAATGCTGTATAAACATGTCACTTACCTGTGACCCCCAAATTCGAAAAGAGTTGTTGTACAAATCTAGACGGAAGATAGCAAAGACGGGTTTAAATCTGTAAATAGCTCATTTCTAATAATGTGATTAATACACCGACAAGCAATAAAGAATAGTAAGACAAAAAATGAGACTATGTTTCAGAGAACGTTCATGATATGAAGAAGTCAGTTATAGACGAAACGTTCTCTGAAACATCGTGGGGTCTTTTTTGGCATGTTATTCTTTAGTGATTAACTAATCCAACACCTCTTTCAGCAGAGCTTGAATGTACGCCCATACTTACAGGTTGTCTTACAGTTTGCCTTCTACTTCAAGAGAGAAAATACATCACGAAGTATTTGCTTCCAGTTACAACAACTATTGCCAACCTTTCAAAGTTATCCTAATTGAAAACAGTTACTGCCACGGCAAGGGTGCTGAATCGTTTGTCAATGAGCTACAAGTTGTCAGACCCTTTCCATTGATAATACATCACTCGTTCCACCACAAATGTCAGTTATATTCTCCCTTGGACCCCACCTAAATACCCCCCCCTAAAAAAACCCCCAACCCATCGGAAGCCGACGTTCAATTATAATACTGCTATTTCAGAGCAAAAGAACAATGCCTTCTACAGGTAGCATTTTTATTCCCTGCTAGATAAATGGCATCTCCAGCTCCTGAGGGGACTTCTCCCCAGTTATTAGGAAACTTCTGCACATGAGGAAAATCCTCTTAGCTATACATACGTATACAAATCTACAGAGTGGAAGTGGAAACACACTACCACAGTTTTATTTAAAAAGTAACGGAAAAGCAAATACTACAAAGCAACAAATATCATAAAGGTCTGTTGTTGAATTGTGGCTTGTCACCTGAAGTCCTTCACGAAAGCCACATATAAAATATTCATCCCAGTGCAGCAAAACTAAAACATTACAATATCGATCAAAGAAACCGGCCAGTGATTCGACAGATTATCATTCTATGCATTGGAATCCCGCTCGACGCACGTTATTGCTAATGCAGTTATAAACCCAATTATAGACCGGTTCAGAAACTTGGTAGTCGAAATTTGCAAATTCAAAGATGTTGTTTTCTCTGAACATTCTGCCTCTAAAACATGATTTCATAACACTTTCAGTTACAAATGGAAAAGGTTGCCATTCAACACTTTCAGCACGAATTCCTTTACTTTACTATGCAAAAAGTGCTTACACCAGCATTCTTTCATAAATTTTCCATTTTTTAACTATAAACCGAAACAAGTAGTAAATGGCACTATTATATTCTATATGCATAACATAGGGTGACTTAAGGCTTATGTAATAGACACATTATAATTGAAGCTTTTCGTGAGGACTTGTCAGAATCATACGCAACACTTTACAATTGAAACAAATATGTACAAATATGTATAGATTGGAAGCAACAATGCGGACGTAAAGGAGAGCAACACCAAGGTGCTAATTTATATTCGAGATAAAACAAAATAATTAATTACCACAAAACAACAAATACAGAATAAAGAGAAATACACTGTTCAGCCTAGCACAGTTTTGTTGGGAGTAAAAATCCTTTTGCTTTAAAAGAGAGGGCTGATGTACTTTGATGCACATAGCCTCAAGTAATCTGAGGTGATGCTCTGAGTTGGCTCTATACATTACAGAGAACCACACATTATCGTAGTGTTCTGGTGCACAGCGATTGCGGATTGTGTATCTATGGTGGATTTGTTCTCGCTGCTCTTGCATGCCCCATTTGGTTGTTTTTGCTCAACTGTCGTCTTATTCGGGAGAACACTGGGAATGTGCTTGGACGTTCTACCAATATACCGTGCTCCGAATCGGCATTTGAATTGGTAAGCGACATTACTTAAGGAATGGTGTGGTGGAACGTCTTTTGTCGCTCTCGGTAGCATTTTAGCAGCAGTGTACACAATTAGTGGTGCACAACGCTGCTAAAATGCTACCGAGTGAGAGTGGTGTGTATGATTCTGACGAGTACCCACAACAAGCTTCAAATCAAAACATGTCTATTCTCTTGAAAAGCACATTAAACACATTTCATTAAAATCAAGGGTATGGTGATTGCCCTTAACTAAAGTGATTGTGAAATTCCAATTTTTCGGGATTTTTCACTGTCTGTTTAAAAAAAGCTTTTTTCACATATGAAAAACACAAAATTTGCTGGCCAAAGTAATTTTATTATCTCCCACCAAAATATAACTGTAATATAACAAAGTCTCTCTGTTTTCAGGCATTCATAGTTCTTGAAGTATTGTAAGTTTCTGAAAGGCTATACAAACTATCCCGTGTAATAACGTATATCTTAGTCCCTGTTTAATGTCTGTACTTACGAATCTAACGTTGACGTTGCTGCACGGTGAGACAGTTCTTGTGCTGACCCGGTACTTCCGTCGTGAGGAAATCCCACATGAAAGAACGCTCTTGATGCTGATCGTCGTCTGCTTCTTCGAGATCCTGTTGACGCTTACGAAAAGGGAAAGTAAATCAGTAGTTTAAAAAAGATGAACGGCAACTATCCTAAGCTACTAGAGTACATTGAATGTTACCATCTTGCTTAGCATAGAGACTTGTAATTAGATCCAAATCAGAAATCGGCGGAAACCCATAGATTGATCAGATGAACAAAGCAGCTACTTGCGAACAAAAAGTAAAACAAATAATGTAATGAAAAGAGCGACGTCTCTATACGCCAAAGGGAAAAAAGCCGCCGAAGATTCATGGACTTCCGATTATACAATGTACCCGATGGGATTCTTCAGTTTTCATCCCTTCAATTTCTCTCACATGGACTGAGTGGGCCCCGTGACCGTGGTAAAGAGAAGTTGTCAAAGCTTCCCAGCGCTTGGATTGAATGGCTGGACGGCGGTCTTCAAAGCAAGCTCTTGGGCCACACAATTACACGCTTCACAAATCAAGATGAAGAAAAATACAAACAATACTAATTTCATGATCATCATCCTCATTTTCGGATTACGATGATAATTATCATTGGGGTATGCATTTTATGGATGGCCTAAACTAGGAATTTCATATCTAAACACCAAAAGTAGCACCCTCATTCATTTTGGGCTCATCCAAACAATGACTCTGCGCTAAAAATACCCCTTAACAGGATAACATAAAACAAAATAAATAAATAAACAAAATAACAGATTGATAACTAAACAACGGAGCACAAGATCAACGATCGAACAAGAACCGTCGGTAATGTTCTCAAGAACCTCTCGTTCATTTTGGGCTCATCCTCGACCTTTCTCCACATTCAAAGGCATTTAAGTAAAGAAACAATCCCTTGGCGTCGTCGAAGAATTTGCGACAATTCCTCCTATTTCTGGACGACAAAAAAGTATCACTAACTTCTCAGAAACAGCAGGTTAAGCTATCATATCTTGTTCATTTGGTGTGATTAATTATACACAAGAAATTGTTTGCAATGACAACTTTTACCAGCTAACAAATTCCGAATCATCTATATAGGTCATACGTAGAATTATTTCACCCTGGATTCATCTGAGCCAGTCGCATGAGTTCTTTATTCTGCCACGGCATCTTTTTGCATAGTGGCTCTGTGATGATCTGGTTGACGATAATCAGTATTGGCACAATTGCTAATAACTCGTCAATGGATCTCATTGTAAAGAGATTACTGATGAAAAGCATCCACATGAAAGGGTTAGCTTACTGACATCCTATGATTTAAGCAAGGGCAGTCGAAGCAAATGAGCCCTTCATACAGTGGAACATTGCATGAACTGACTCTACCGATTAAGCCAACTAATTGCCAAATTGTGCTGAGAAATGAAAAATATGGACAGTAGACACTGGGGATATACCAGGGGCGGGCACCTTACGGTGGAAGGGGTGATGATCTCCCCCAATATTTTTATAAAAAGTAGAAATGGGTTTGGAATCCATAAAAATTGCCCACGTCGCTAGTAAGGATAAATAAATTTACGTAAGAGTATTTAATGGCTTACTATTCCATCAAACCAATTTCAGAATCTATCCTTAATCATATAAAACAATAGTAAAGCCTTTTTTGGCAAATCAAAATTTGCCCATCTCGCATCGTACCTCCTGATAAACAGAGAGGCAAAATTTGCCTTTGCCTCCCCCACCCTCCGCCCAAAACAATCTGCCAGTTGTCAGCTCATGGTAGGAGCACCTATTTTATGAGTTTTGTGTAACCACTTTAATCATGGCTGCAATTATTACACTTTTTTTCGTCAGTTACTTGCTGTAACACCAATTAGCGACCCTTCACTTTGTACTAAATTCACAGTTTTAGAATTGACTGCATGGAATTCACAACGACCAAACCCATATAGCATCCACTTAGGTCGATGGCACTTCATATCCTTAAACGATGGCACTGATACTGTCCCAGGTTAGCAGCAATGCAAAGGAACTGGTGACATAACATCAAGCAATGGTCATCGTTGAACAAAGAGGAACTGTTGAGAGGGGCGCAAGGCGGAATGTCTTGGAGAGACACAGAGAGAGAGATTTGCGAATACTTCATCCCTCAGGTAAACCCCAACGGCCTCGGTCAACAGATAGGTGAACAAAAGAGTGAATAAATAGCAGCTACGGGGTCTGCGCAAGCTGATACAACACATCCTGTTTCAAGCACTAAGAATCATTCAAGATATACCTTCAACGAATAATACATATAAAAAGATACAGCTCAGGGCAACATTGTTCCCTGTCATCTAGAAGTTCACCTAAACAAAGTACGTTTCAGCTTACAGTGTCATAGACATACTGGAAAGCACTGCCTGTGAGGTTGTGCCCTTTAACTGTTGTATCTTGCCATCAGTGTGCAAGAAAAAGGGTTCATCAAAAAAACTTTTCTTCGACAGCATCAAGAACATTACCATCAACTCTGGTACACTCTTTGAATTATACAGGAGAGTGAAACAGTGACAAAAAATCAGAACAAGGACAAACGAAGTTTGTGCAAATTGACATCAATTATAAAATTAAATATTGTGCGAGGAACATTCTCTGTGATAGTCACGGTACTGCTAAAACAACGCCTAATTATTGGAAATCAACAAGTACGACGTATCCTTACCTCTAGATGGCCTGAACATATTTTCGAACGGTAAATTTTCCCATGCCTGTAATTTGAAAAACAAACCCAGATGACTTTTTAAAACCTAAAGCATCAAGTTAGGAGGCTACTAGAGGTGGATGCTATCAAAGTACTAAGCATCAGTGGCTTGAAACTTGATTGTAAAAGAAGTTTTCAGCTCACAATAATTATCTATCAAAAATATATATCAAGTCAAGTACAAGGCTGCTCATTGTCATGCCACAACACCCTGTCATTGCATTGTATTAATAAAATCTACATGAAATAAAAGGCAATGATCACATTCTATCTATGTATAAATCTGTCACAGATCTTGAAAGCTGCTCCTACATAAAAATCACAATAACTAGACCAATTTCCACATCTTAAATCACATTTCCAATGCTGGCCAGAAGGGGAGCATCAACATAATGGAGATCAGCAACACTTAATGATATTCAATATAATTCTACTATAAATGCTCAATCATTTAATAGAACAGTGATGGAGCATCTTCATTTACTGATTAAAATGAAATGAAAAAGATGTTCTGGGCATGCCAAGCAGCAACAAATTTCTACATGACTCATTATGACGACCTGCATTTTGACCATCAAAGTGATCTTCTTCTTGATGTGGAAAATTTTGACATTTCTAGCAACAGTCAGGTTCAATTTGACACATTATGGTGAAGTAGGCAGATCGAGCAACAAGTATGGATTTAGAAAATAAAGTTAAATCTGATCTCACAATATGGCCCCAATTCAACACTGACCACATTGACTGAGCGTACATTATAAACAGTGGATATAGCAAATATAATTTCATTTGATATACTAAACCATCAGACTCAGAGTTCTTTATGCATTGAAAATGTATGGAAATAGCTATAAACAAAAATTCAGCTATTTTTGTTTTTTGTTCATAACTGTTATATCCTATTTGTATTTAATTAGAAATCATAGGAAAAAAGCACGAATCCCTTCAAAGATTACTTTGGTGGGCAGGTGGAGACATTTTGAAATGCAGCTAAAAACACCTAAGTTATCTTCTAACAGTGGCAACTCCCAATTGTACACAGGAACAAGGGCCTCCCTTTGCCTACTCTCCTAAAGAGAAAGAAGCAGTCTTCAGAAAAGAGGAGCAGTCTTAATGGATGAAGACACCACAAGAGATGCAACTGAGGGTAAAAACCCATGCTAACAGAATAAAAAGGACCCTACAGACCTAAACATCTTTGGCTCGCAAAGTCTCATGCCGAGCTTAGATGAAGATGAAAGTGTTCAAATATCTGGCCAAATGATGTGTCACTTGTACTTGACAAGCCCATTGACTCCTTATAATGAACTTAGCTTCCAGCACATTGCCACCAGATTTTTTAAGAAATTGGAATAATCTGTAACTCTTACAAGTTGACTCTATGTTAACATTGCACCCAGGGAGTCTCAATGCAGTCCTCCTCCATAACAGGAACAGATATCCATACCTTCCCCTCACTCATGCAGTCCATCTCCAAGAGAAAGACAAAAATGGTAAGATATCGCTTGAAGCCTTGAAATATTCATGTAATGCTGGGTGATTATCATGGAGCTGCAAGGGCTGCCTTTTCAATGGCTACTTAATGCAGTTCAACTTGTAGTCTACCCCAAACTTTCCATAGAGATCAGAAACTTTCAGACAAATAACAAAGGGAAAACCAGCAAACAAGCTGCAAATGGAATCGCAAACAACAGAGCTGTTTTGATTCACTCACTTCTGCTTTCCAGAAAGATACAATGCTGTACTACTTCCAACGTCTCATCTCCAATGATGCTCATTTAACAGAGAAAGGTTGCAATACTTGCCAAGGATAGCAGCCAGTAGTCCTTGCTTCACCCAATACTAACTCTGATAAGAGGAACTACCTCAACTTCATTATTTTTCCTTTTTCTCTGTTGAGCATCTTTCCCCCCATACATGGGGTTTGATGGTGCCCATATACACGGGACTTGTTACTGGAGTACAGAGCAATTTAAGGTCTAATGCCCTTCCTGACATCACCAATGGCCCTTTCAGGATTTGAACCCTGAACCTCTTGACCCTCTTGATCTGAAGGTCAGGAACTTATCCACTACACCACGGTGGCTCTTGAAGCAATGGAGATTGATTTAAAGAATGGCCAATTGTGTATACCTAGGACTTCCAGCCCTGAACTATGAAATGGTTGCAGTAGGCCTATGTGGACCAATGCCATCTGCAAAACACCTGGTTGAAGTACAAGACCTGGAACCACAGTTCTCAGGGGCCAAAATAGTATGTTCCACCAATGCCATTAGCATTCTACCAGCCATACATAATCTATAATGACCCACCGTTTAACTCTTGAGCAATGGAATAATTTGCTGGCAAAGAAAATATCAATCTCTATCAATGAGTCACTATCAATGATCAAGAGGTAGAAAATACTTGGTAAAGGGTTCAGCTCAGACAGTCAAGAAACAGGTGAATTCAGTCAAAGATAGGTCCTATACACTACTGTCTGTTTGTGACAGTTTCCCTAAATTATGCTTATACCAGTTACCAGATCTATAATAGTACAACATATTCTCTAAACTATGCTTATACCAGTTACCAGATCTGTAATAGTACAACATATTCCCTAAATTATGGATATACCAGTTACCAATCCTTCCATGATAAAGGCAAGTAAAGAGATATAAATTATTTGTTTTGCTGAATTATCTGCAGAACATGAGCCTATGTATGTTTAGCTTTCGATATACAATTCTCAAAATCCAACTGACGGTTCAGTATTCAATTACTTACATCTGCTATTTGTTGTGCATGGTCTTCAAATCTGTTGTCTTCACTAAAAGCATTACTATTTGTAGACAGAAAAGGGAAATGAAAATTAAACCTTACAGAGAATGAAAAGATATCCTGCAAAGTGGAGTGAAAAAAGATGGTTTGAGAGTTTTGATAACTTTGATAGAAAGTTACTCACAAAAATAATGCAATCCATGATGATGATGATGATGATTATTAGAATGATGATGATGATGATGATGATTATGATGATGATGATGATGATTATGATGATGATGATAAGGATGATGATGATGATTATTATAATGATGATGATTATAATGATGATGATTAAAATGATGATGATGATGATGATGATGATGATGATGATGATAAGGATGGTG
>JAAAKL020013871.1:0-12235 GCA_010016065.2 Carybdea cf. marsupialis auct. non (Linnaeus, 1758) | reverse complement strand
GTCGTGATGCAAAGGCAGTGTAGATCACGGTGTTTTTGTTATTTACCAACAACTGCTTTTGGTTCACCCCTCAGGTATTTGGCTTTTTACATAAAAACCCAACAAATTCAGTCTTATCTTCAACTTTTAGCGCTGCTAGAAAAATTTGGTTTTGACTTATGGTGACACATTATTTGGGAACGTATTCCCACAAGAATTAGCCTGTAGTCCCGACCTCACTCTACAGTTCCTCTCTTTCTCCAATATTCCTTTTACGTTTCCATGTTGTCTTCTTTTTCC
The DNA here is from genome assembly GCA_010016065.2 of Carybdea cf. marsupialis auct. non (Linnaeus, 1758). NCBI lineage: Eukaryota > Metazoa > Cnidaria > Cubozoa > Carybdeida > Carybdeidae > Carybdea > Carybdea cf. marsupialis auct. non (Linnaeus, 1758). Next base: position 11,956 of record JAAAKL020013871.1, on the reverse strand, counting down.
CAAAAGGAATGAGTCGTGGATGGAAGAAAGCAAGGCTGAACTAAAATAAGAGGTTCAAGAATATCTGCGAAAGATATCAAATGACTTTCTTGAGCAACAAAATGATCACTAGGTAATAATTACTTTACATTTTCCAGCAAGAAATGTCACCAGACGCTAGAGAGGAAGTAATTGACGAGTTCCAAAATACCTTTGAAATCCTGGATCAATTGTCGACACCAGCATAAGAAGACAGTTTTCCTGTATGACATGGTTTATATAGATTGCAAATTGACGTGTTTTGTCACAATTAAAACTTGAAGCAATTTCAGGCGAACTTTTGTTTTCAAAGCAATCATCATTTTTTACCAAATTGGTTATTTATGTCAATTTTGGGACGTTATGGAATTTAGGGTCTTATGTGATTTGGTTGACTTTTCAAAGGCAACTTGATGTTTCAATGTAGGCAAACCGATTTTACTGAGAAAGTTTGAATTAATGACCTTCTGGACTAGCAGTAAGACTTTTCGGTATTTTTGCCATTTTGGCACTTTTGTCATTTTGGCAAATTTATCACCTAGGTTTAGAAAACATATTTTAAAAGGATGGTCTGTTAAATTTTTCTTCTTTTCATCATTTGCTGAAATAACTTTGTGAGAAGTAAATGAGCCTGCGTTAGATGTTATAGACTATATTTGCATGCAGTGTATTCTGTTGCTGTGCATGAAACTTGTTTTTCTACACAACATAATTATCTATGTATTTTCTACCAAATCTGATGTTTGATCATTTCATGCAATGTATGGTTTTGATGATGTTGAAATGAGAAGATTTATTTAAAGAGGTTTTCATCTTCATTTACATAAATCAGTTATCCTGTGAAAATATGAAAGAGCGTTCCTATTCACTAGACTCTTATCTTTTCGTATTGCTTCATAGGCACATACTCTGGTTAGATTAAAAAGGACCCTTTCTACGAACATGTTCTAGTATTTGTTCCACCATTATAGCACACTCAAATAGCATTGGTAAGATGAATAAGCCCGAAAAACGATAGCAAGGACCACTTGCATACAATGTTATAGTACCACTTTTCGTGAAATTTCCTGATTTAGGGCCCCTACTCTAAGGGCTATAAAAAACTTTCCCCAAAAGAACCTGTCGGGGTTTTTTCCTCGGTAAGACTACACAAAATTGCGCTTCGAATGGTACCAAATACAGCTGTAGCATATTTAGTTTAAGGTTAACCCCTTGAGCTTCAACCACTGGACTATAAATTCTAGTTTTGAATTAAACATAAATAAATCACGTTTTCTGTTAGCTTAATTTCTAGTTTCATTCCTTATTTATAGTAAAAAATATACTAAAAATGAAAAGAACTAACAAAATTACTTATTTGGACAAGAACTGTAAATAATTCGCAAAACGAGAATGGGCTTTAATGAAAAGGCGGCATTCATTGACAGTACCGGTCGAAACACTTATCATTTATTTCTAAACTTTGCGCTTGAAATATTGGGTTTTAGAACAGAAAGCTGCTCCAATGGCCGTTCCAACACTTAGTTGATTGTGAAAAAGATCACTTTGGAGAATAGCATATCAGACCTCCTCTGTTGGTGGTAGTGGTGTAGAAAGCAAATTGTACCAGAAAAGGGCATCCCTTCTATATAAGGAAAGTCTTGCAGGATCAGCTTGTTTATACTACGATTATACCCTTTTCACATGGAAAGACGCTACCATCGTAGCGTCGACCCTGAAATCTCAGCGTCCGTCTATCCAAAAACGCGTATTCATATGAACATTGGGCTAACAGCGGAAAGTCAGCGCCTCAATGCCTCACTCCCAAACCACTAACACTAACGCTCGTTTTCTCTCGGCGTCCAACTGACGCTGGGATTGTGTGACGCAGCGTTTGTCAGCGTCCAGGCTTGGGATGTGAAAAAGCCTTTCCCAGCGTTTCGTCGACGGAACGCTGGATTCTCTTCCCATATGAAAAGGGTGTTAGTAAACGTTCTTATCTATTTCCTCCAAGATTGTAGCTAGAGGCTTGAGAGCTGCTTCCTTTTCTTAATCAGATCCCGGCCTTAGCTTTCACCAAGTCGATTATTTAGAAATGATTTCACCATGTTCAAGGCCGAAGCCACTTCTCACTTTGATGTAGGAAATACATCATACGATGAACTAAGAGATGGTAGCAGTAGTAGGTTCTAAATTTAAGAATCGTTGGTTTAAATAGGTTATTTACATTTGAAAATAGGTAATTATAGTTCAGCTTTTGGTCGACCTTCGACCACAGTAAAAAATTTTCAAATACAAAATTTGAGTAGATTTGACAAAAAATTTGAACATCAAAATTTGGTGAAAAACACAGTAAAGTTTAAGCCAGTAAGTTTCCAGTACCTAACAAATACAGGGGGGAGGCAACCACAAGCTTGCAAGGGGGAGGGATTCACAGATTCATGGATCCCCGGTCTTGTCACTTCTACTTAATAATCACTCCGATTGCTTACATCTTACTTCAGCAGGTGTACTGCTCCTTACTTATTTCCTTGGATAAATGTACTTCGATAATCCGATGTCGGTCTCCCATACCATTGTTGGGTATGAATGCGAATTGGCAGGGGGCGGTTAAGTTGCGGTGCCATGTTATTGTTTGTTAGAACGCGCGGCATTGCGCGATGCGTTAACGTATGGTTACAAAAACGTGTTACGAAGAAAACCTTGAAACAGGCCTAGCGCCGACGAGGAGGTTTTGGGCTAACAGGCGGCAGACAAGAGGAGCTTGGTGGCTGTTGGCGCCAATCATATAAAGTGGTATACGCAGGAGAAAGGGCTAGGCATTTCCATAGAAAGGCGCTGATTATAAAAAAAAAGCGCAATGAAGGAGCAAGCAAGGATGGTGACAAAAACCCATACAGTAAATCAATTTCAGATGTATTTCTTGCATACTTGGAAGCTGTTATCATCGTCACAACAAACGTGTGGACAAGTTAACAAAATGGCTTGATGATACCTCGCTGATGCAAAACAGCTGAACAAGAAAGAACATCACACGGGAATACAGTACATTGTGCATTCAGAGGAAACGTAAAAACGAAGCAAAGCATCGCCGAAAGATGAGTCGAACGTAAGGTCTGAACATCTCTGCTTTACTCGAGCTAGAAAGTACCGAATTGTCATACATCCTATTTTAAGTGCAGTCAGAGCTCTGCAGAATATTTGAAAACAGTTACACGCTACTGGAAAACGGCCTAGTTCATTCTTCGTGGACAGCAAGTACTGCCACTAGTGTTGTCGGCACTGTTTCATTATCAGTACAATTTCATTTTCTTTAATAATTCTACAGTTCGTAAAACGAAATACAGATGACGTGAAAGGTACACGGTCTCTCCAAATAAAATGCATACCATGTGTAACTTCACACTCTCCGAGAACGCAGGTGACATCATGTTTTTGCATGAACACGGGCGAAGTAGATCGAATACGTTGCAGTATCGCTGTCCATTTATCGTTTGTAACAGGTCTTCTGCGTTGCGACGAAGCGTTGAATGCATTATGTGTCCTTTCTAAGACGTCTCCTGGCAGCCCTCGTTCTGCGGAACAAAACAAAGAAAAGACATCAAGACCGCGAAACGAGAAATCAAGCTACATTTTGAGGAAAGATGACAAAAACGCGCGATCTACGTACCCTCTCGGGGAGAGGGTTCGTCAACGGTCGATGTGTTTTTCTTTATGTACCGGGGACATTATAACAGACACTGCAAAGCAGGCTACGTGTATGGGCAGTTTAAATAGTAGTTATAGTAAGCAGAAGTTATTCTTCATTCCGCGGTTGGGTTATAACAGCAAGTGTGCCGCTAGTGGACCTTCCCCATGGAGTGACCTCGAAAATCCAGAAACAGAAGGGAGCTCGAGTTAAGGTGGCTTAAACAGCGTTAGGCATAGAGGGGGTACTTAACCGATGGTAAGTTAATTATTTTCCTTTAACAAATTTGAAAGTATTAACTGGAAAACCCGTCTCCATCTTGAACGGGTTGTGATTTATCTCGTGATACATACCTGGGTGATGCATCGACTGGAGTATCATCTCCTTCTTCATCCTGATTTTTAAACGAAAATACGGTAATGCCAGCATATAACTGTGGTAAGGAACTTGTCTACGCCACGGAATTTTTTTAGAATATGGGTGTTTCGCAAATAATTTAGTTATAACAGTGATCGCTAATATGGAAAAAATGAACATTTGGGCCGGATACAGAATTCGAAGGGGGAAAAGGGCCTTAAAGATACGTTTAAATTACAAAAGCAGGCCGATTATACAAGCATTAGAGTATTCTCACTAAAACTGCTCACTGAGAAGGTAATCTTCTCTGCGTGCCTTGACGTCGTTATACCTTTACATTGTCACAGTTAAACTACATTTAATGCATATTGTAAAACTGCCCCTACCTAGTTATCTTTCTTCGGTTTAAGAAATCTCAGGAAGCAAAATAAAAGTAAAGGTTTCACTCAGAGGGTCTACCAGAACGACATGCGTCTGTGTCTTCTAATTCAAGGCAGCCCGACCTTCATTCTCCCTCTGCCAACTATTCTGACAATAAGTATATATCTAAAAGCGTCAGCACTGTCTGGTATTGGGGTGGAATTTCTGCCATCAGTTTCTAATCATGCGGCCAGATGCCTCTTGTATATTCCCTATATAATACTTTCACAGCAAACGAATACGCGAACTAACCCTTCACACTTCACACCTGACCAATCAGTGTCCGCTGTTAGGCCTCCTTAGTTAAGCAACTGAGTTATAACGGGCATTGGTTGGTCAAATATCAACACAAATAAGACAGTCCAATTAATGATCGGCTTTCTTAACTACGCAATTTTCGTTCTTTTCTTTTCGTATTCCATTCTGACAACTTGTACTCTTACGAGTAGCAGGCCAACAACGCTTTGAAGTAAAAGTGAGGTTGATCGGTAATCAAGTGCTGGTAAACACCGGGCTTCTTCAGCTTCTCCGAGCCGTGTTTTATTATTTCCCCTGATCACTCCCTTCCCTACAAATCACAACAGCCATTTACGAATCATCAACTTCTTAATATTTTACCACTGAAAAGCGAGGATTTGAGACTAACAGATATAAATGAAAAGATCCTTAAAATACTCAAAGACTTTCACTTCTCAAGCATCCTTTCAAAATACACACACACATACACACGCGCACACGTATTTTATCATCATTTAAGTGAATCATACTTGCAACAAAGGGAAATTTACCCCGTAAGTTTAATAGACTCCCAGTTCATAAGAGACTTTACACTGAAAATGGCGAGTTTCATGGGGTTTTCAGAATCGAAAGGTATTAACCAACTCTAAGAAATAGTTAAAGCCCTCTGCGCCATAGAATCAAGGTTATTAGTTTTCAAGGCGGATCTTTGACCTTGATTCGGCTCCAGCCCAATTCACATCTGCTTCATTACATGACACACTTGATTAAACAACGACTTTGCGAGTACATAAATTAAAGAACAGTCAAATATCGAACATAGAATTACTAGAAAATCTATCAATAATTAAACTGATTGTCTTTCTTGTTACCTTATCTTCTGCAGTCTCCTCTTGGTTACCCTGAAAATGATTAAAAAAATGTTCGTTAAATTTGGTACATAATCAGAGACATAAATACTAGACTAGCAAGACCTATTGCAAGCGGAGACCCTGGGGTTCAATGACAAATTTTCGAATTCAAAGCCCGAGATTAAGCAGCGCCTGGTTGTTATCAGGAGAATCATATCAACATACCAAGCTGTTTTATGTGGTCAAGGCCTCCAGTGGGCAAGCGCAGATAATCAATGGCTCAATCCATCAATCAACTTATCACCAGACTAGCTGACTGGTCGAAAGATCAATTTAATAACTCATTCGCTCAAGCGCCCGACCAATAAATTACTCAATCAATCAAGCGCCTAAACAATCAATCAATCAATCAATCAATCAATTAGTCAATCAATCAATCAATCAATCAATCAATCAATCCATTAAACAGTCAACTAATCAATCACTGCAAACCTTTGTCAAAGGCAATGTCTTCGAGCGAGCACTCCTAAACTGCACCGTGTCCCTGTCCTGTTGATACTGGGGGATAAGGACTGGGGGATAAGGACCGGGGGATAAGGACCGGGCGACTAAGTGAAACACACCCCGCGGTCAGATGAGCAAAGTTACGATTTCTTTTATGTTTAGTTGTTGTTGTTTTTCTTTTGGTGAACGTCTTTTTGTTTTAGACGCGTTTTGTACCAATCTAAACTATCTGATTGCAGTGACGACATCTAAGTTCCTCACTTTAAACATCGTACGGGCCATCCCATGTACAAATCTAAGTAGGCAATGCCATTTGTGTCGACCTTAAAGTTAGCAAATTCTTTTGCATCCATATAACCTTCAGAGCAACGTTCTTAGAATATATGGGGCAAATCTATTAAGCATTATGACCTCGATAACTGTTCTGAACAGTGACAGAAGGAGACCTTAAAATGCCTCTTCGGATGAAGAAAATTTATCTTTTGCAGAAGATAGGGGTATTCGTCCCGGGAGGTTCGGCGGTTAACCCGTGAGTTCCTTGTTTTCCAAACCTCAAGCGATTGATATTACCAATGACTACCCACTCACACCTACGACAGCACTAAAAGAACATGCTACAATGACACCATAATATTATAAGTAAAATATTGGTCTTTCGGGGGGTGGCGGAGGGGTGGGGAAACTATGAAGGCATTTAATGAAAAGGTAATACTCGACACACAGTAGCTCAATTCATAAAGAGGCTTCACAAATACGTTATACACAAAAAACACTATTTATCTTCCCATCTTTTTCAACGACCTACAGTACTCCAAGTTAACGACTCATTTCCTATTGTGTGAAATAAATTGCTCCTCCATAAATTTCCTTTACACAATATATCCCGCAAGTGCAGAATAAGTCAGAGAAGCGCGAGCCCCCCACCCCCAAGTAAACATGATTTAGCTACTGTCTTCACTGTCATCCTCCCCATCATCTCCACAAATGATCTAACAGCTCACATTTCCTGTATTCCTATTTCACGTGATTATTGGACGTTACACAATGTTTCAAAACTGCACTTGATAAACGAGTAAACCAACTCCAAGTGATGCATTTAATTCTCGTACGGTAAAAACAACAACCAGTATTACCCCTTCTTGCTCGTTGCTCTCATCCTCCTTTTTATCACTAGATGGTTCATCTTCCGTCTTCTTTTCCTGGCAAAAAAAATTTAACAAATGACATCAAGACAGTAACCTTGATATTAACACGATGTTTTAAATGCAAAAAGCTCCTGAAGAAAATGGTGACACCACCATCACTCTTCAGACGTATGTAGTACCCCTAGATTTCAATGATTCGTCAATAACGCTCAGATCAGAATCCGAAATCAATTTCTTTTGGGAAAGTTGTGTCCCACCCAAAATAGATTTGCAGATTGGACTTTGTGCACACCTGACTTCAGTTATGTAAAAGGAGTATGCGATGAACCAACACAAAAACCCATTTTGTTATCTCACTAAAAATGACAAAGGATCAACAGGTTGCAGAAATTTGATATCGAAGTCCTGTTGATCCATTTCATAAACATGCCCTAAAGTTCGCATGGATCGGATATAGTAACATCTCAGATTAACTACTTCAGAAAACGAGATCCGAGTACAAGATACCAACTGTCAAGCAGGGAATTAACAGGCTAGTGAAGATGTATCTACCTCTGTAACGTCCTCGGCAACATCGTCCGTTTTTTCTTCTTCTTGGGTTTGATCTTCTTTATTTTCTACCTCATCATCAGGAGTAGGTTCATCTGTCTTCTTCCTCTCTGCAGCCTTATCCTGCAATTCAAGAGGAGAGCTTATACACGACTGGGTAATACTTAATCCAAAGTTATTGGCTGATTAAGGATAGATTGAAGCTGGTTGCATACCGAGGCATGAAAAATGGAATGGTCACCCAGACATGAATAAAATCACTTAAACTAGTACTTGAAGGAAAACGAGGGATGCTTAGAGCTACTACAAGCCGCGCTACGGATTTATTTTGATGTTATAGAGACGGTGGTGTCACCGTTGCTGATGCTTGTCTTGGCGTTGTTGTTACTTGTTGTGGCGTTGTTGTGGCGTTGTCTGTGCTTGTTGGGGAGTTGTCATCATAGGTTGTTGACGTGGTAGTGGTGGTGCTTGTTGTTGCGTTGCTACTTCTTGTGGTACCGTTGTTGTTGTTGCAGTATTGATGTTACTTGACGTAGTAGTGGTAATACCGTTGCTGTTGCTTGTTGTGGCGTTGTTGTTGCTTATTGTAGTGTTGTCGTTGCTTGTTGGGGAGTCGTCGTTATAGATTGTCTACGTGGAGTTGCTGTTGTGTGACGTGGTAGTATCTGTGTTTGTCGTGGCGTCGTTGATTTTTGTTGTGGTGCCATTGTTATTTGATGTTGTAGCGGTGGTGTTTGTTGCGGTGTTGGCGGTGGTCTTGCCTGTAGTGGTGGTGCCTGTGATGAAAACAACGACGTTGCCAATGACAACGATAAAGGGACTGATGGTAACGGTCACAATGATGAAAGTGTCTCTTTATTCTTAGTAGCACCCAATTTCTGAAACATGATGCTAAATAGAAGAACGAATGCGGTCATAATCAAAAGTGGCAATGCAGTCCGTTTTCGGTTGTGGCCATATCATCTGATAGCCTAAGTACATAACATGGAATTGCTTTCCAAAAACAGGTTTCCTCTTTTCATAACACGTTTGGGGAGTCAGCTATAATAGGATATCGAAAACAATATTTAAACTGGTGACCTGAAACATAATACGCATGAGCTGTTTGATAGCGGCGATTGTCTTAGATTGCCTAATTAATATAAATGGCCAAGAGTCAAAAGGTTCTTTACCGTATATTAGGTCTATTATACCCTGTCCCAACGAACAAGGCATTTATCACATGGCTACAAATTACACTGGCATTATCTTGCCTTGACTCGTCCTCATGTTCGAGGTTTGAGGTCCCCGGACGTTGCCGTTCCTGCCTCACCCTCTATTTGTCTTGCAATGCCGTTATATTTCCCTACTGAAAGGCATGTTTAGTCCAGTACTTGCGTCACCTGTCCAGTGTCTTCAGATTTTATCCTGCTTCTATTCCATGCAGACTAGCATTGACCACAGATTTTATGCTCCTCAACCGATAATCATTAGAACTCAAAAAATGCAATTTTGTGAATACGCCAGTCAGTAGCATCCGTAAAGGCGAAGAGGCATCTTGGGGTATCATAAATGTAGTAGCATGAGCTATCATAGACTAATTAAGGCACACCTAAGAACAATATCTTACCTTTTTACTAGGGAAACAGAAGGCAGCAATCAAGACGAATGGAAGGAACACAACTGCAGCATAAAGTACCCACAACCATGGTCGCTCCTGGGTAGCTTCCATCAGCTGATTCCATAAGCCACCCTAGAAGTAGATACGAAAATCTGTTTAGAGCTAAGTGCTAAATAATTTGGCGCAAAAAATTGCAAGAACTACCTGCCGAGCATCTTCTTGAAGGAGTTCTGACCTTGAAGCGTACGCCTCCACCCCCTCTCTACTCAATATTCTGCATCAGGGTATTTTATCTCTGCCTAAATCAAAGCATTGCTTGAGGATATCCGGGTGAGTACAATTTCTGCGTCTGTTACAACTTTATTTCTTGCCTAGCATCAAAGGTGACGATTTTCAAATAAATGAATCTCATCGTGATATTCTTGACATGATTTTTTGGACTTGACTATGTTCTTACACGGTGAAGTAAGCTTTGTATGTTCTAAACTGCACAAATACTTGAAAAAACCGCCCAATTTCTCGGACAGGATCTTACCTTAAACTTCGTTTAACAGACAAGGGTGTAGTATACTTTGAGTGACTGTTGAAATGATTAGGAAGTTGTGTTTTGAGGTACAATGTACCTGAACGATGGACTTGGTTGTTGTGGCTAACTATGTGACTATAAAAGACCGACGCCGACTAGGAAAAGGCAAGTAAAGTGAAGCTGTGATTTGTGCGCTTTCTCTCGTGGAAGTGGTGGCAGTTATAGGGGGGAAGGCACTTGTCCTACATGGCAAAGTCATCCTCCTTGACCCCTTTGCTTTAAACAAAAACTATCGCATAAACAAAATTCTGCTCTGGAATCGGCGATGAAATACGTATGTTGCTGAGCTCCAAATCCTCGTTCCGTAACCCTACCCCCTCTAAAGTACATTTCTTACCACAGGGAAAAGAGATCAAGCTCCTGGTGCCTAAGTGGGTAAATATTCAGAATCTGGCATCCCGGTGCTCGTTTGAAAGAAATAACCTCAAAGTTTACAGCGATGCCACCTACCTTGTTCAGAAATATTAATGTGAAAAGAAAAGAATGGAAGATAAAAACACATATTGAGTAATGTTTTCATATGCAGCTCATCAAGGAATTGTGGTTTCCATTGCTGTCTAAACAAACTCCAATATAGTGGAGAAGCTGCATCTTCGCATTGATGAAATCGTATCCACTCACCCCTCTTGTCAAACGTTCTGTGGTTACTTCGGTTTGCATCAAAGTAACCCCTCTTCAACAACAAGCCTTTCTATGCCTCACCACAATTCAATATTTTAGGCACACAGGATTAAACAATATGCTTTCAATGAAACAACTGAACTGTGAATATCTGACCGTTCATATCATACTAAGATGCCATCACACAAAAATGCTACTGTGTATCAATGTCAATATCCATAGATGCCATATCATGCGTAGCAATGTTAAAAAATGTCATGCTATCAGTGTTGCGATAAAACATTAGAGCCAACTGACAAACCACAATGGAATGACATGCATTTCCCCGTATTCCACTTACATTTTTCTAATCTGGTTTTGATGGATTCCTACTACATACCGGAAATATTGTGGATAGAAAAGGCATAACTGTCGTGACTTACGGCCTTGAAACATTTCCTCGTCGTTCTTAACAGCAATAATGCCTGGTGGCTCTTGCACCATCGTTGTAGCCCGTTCGTATTTCCAGAGCTGTCCTAATGTTTACTACACATTGAGCCAAAATTCCGAAACAAGGACTCGAATTGGCATGTTAAAACTACAGGTCTCCATGCGCACAACCCACAAAATTCAAACCCTATGACCTGTAGAAGTTATATACATGTCTAAATCTCAACACGTGTTAATAATGAAATAATAATCAAGGAAAATTTGACTTATTTCAAGCGTCATGTCTTTCAGTTATATTACGCTACATGTCTGGACAAAATCTTGGACGTCAAGAGACTAACTGTAACAAGCTTGAAGCAACGATGTTGAAATGTTATAAGAAAACCATTGGACAAAAATTCTCGACAAATACATCATGGGTATGGTGCGTTTTACCAAACGCTGAGTCGTACATGATACGTAGTAGCCAAAAACCGGTGTGGGCGTGGATCCACATACTATAGTTTTTTAAATCAAGTCAAAACGGTGCCGCGACTTTGAGACAATTTGTATCACAATTTTGTTGAGTCCTGTAAAAACAAGGGCAGCTGAGCTTCTGAACCCTTACATCCCTAGTACAGAACTGTGGATGTCTTGCATCATGGGTTACAATTGTTCATTGTTTATCTACGGCCGCCGATATTCAAGGGCAATCTCCCAGCTGATGGTCGGCTAATGGGGTTACCACAGCAATTTTTGCGCACATTGAAGTTTCCACAGATATTTAAATACTGTTGAGTCTTCGGCAGAAGTACATCTGTTGGAATTACGTGAAAACAAACGCCCAATTCACTCAATAATACACCCTTATCCACCCAACCCTTCAACGGTCTCAAGCTCCAAAGATGCTACTGTTCCGACCTTTCCACTATATCAGTAATCATAAATGACTAACAGTGGATTAGTGGAGTCAACTTCAGAAACTCAGGCAGG
>JAAAKL020013870.1:1730-12236 GCA_010016065.2 Carybdea cf. marsupialis auct. non (Linnaeus, 1758) | reverse complement strand
AATAAGTTTTCTCATTTACCACATGAGCCTGTGAAGAATAATAAAATCATTAATCGATGGCCACTCTCTCTATAAAACATTTATCAGTTTCTTCTCTGGAAACGTCGCTACAATGTAAAAAGAATAGTTTCACTACCGTTTTCTATTTGGCTTTACTGACCTCACTCAAATACTTGATAAATGAGCACATGCTGCCATCAACACCATGGGAAGCGTATTTCGGGTCTGATTTCCAAAACCGCTTCATCCACTGTTGAAAAAGAATATTGAACTCTGTTATAACATTTATGTATGTATCATACACAAGTAAGTGTGTAATGGAGCATATTCCGTACACTGTAAGGTAATCTAAGATATAAAATGTCACTCTGGCCACATACGCACCCGTTACGCATCTTTCAAAACATCGAGAGGTGTAAAAAACCACCTGTCATCTGAACAAGTTCTAGTTTTACCTGATTGTTAAAAACCTTACATCGCCTTATAACTTCACCCTATAATGTTTAATCTTGTTACTTTACCAATTTTAAGCCAACAACGAACTATCTGTTGACAATGGCAGTACAAACGCATTCTGATGGGCTTTATGAGCCTTCTAAAAAGAATCGAGTCTTTTGTACCATCACTGAAGGCCGCCATCATACTTGCGAGAGAAAACGTCGCTTTAACACAACGCATAACGCAAAAATCACGAATTAGAGCCCTGGACTGGCAAGATAAACTTTCGTACTTTTTCTAGTGAGATAATATTCGGAGAGTCTATCATTTCAGAATCCTAGTGAATGCTGGAACCGTGGCTTATTTAATCTCTTTGCATTAGTAAAATGGGACAAAAGCATCGACATGGAACAAAATTTTCTGCCTCCAAACTTTACTTCGAACATGACTATGAGCCCTGAGCTGACATACGGACCTTGCATTTACCGGGGATTTTATATTCGCACGAATCTTGACGATAACAAATAGCAGGCCTTAAATTCTGAGGCTGAAAGGCCTGCTAGCCTGCAACAGCTGAAAGGCCAGTCAGCCTGCAACAGCCCAAACGCCGCCAACCAGCCTGCAACAGCTGAAAGGCCAGCGAGCCTGCAAAAGCCCAAACGCCGCCAGCGAGCCTGCAACAGCCCTAACACTAGCCAGGCAATCCACGAGCCAGGCTGCAACAGTCCAAAGCCAGCCAGGCAGTCCACGAGCCGATCAGGCAGTCCACGAGCTAGCTAGCCAGCCAACCCACGAGGTAACTAACCAGTCAGCCCGCGAGCGAGCTAGCTAGCCAGGCAGTCCATCTGCCTACGAGCCTACCTGTCTGTCAACCTACCAACAAGCCTACCTGCCACCCAGCCCACCCGCAAAGCTATATCAGCTCACTATCGTTGTCGGTTAATACCAACATTCAGCTTTGCGCATTTTAAAGGTAAGCGACTATTAAATAAACTAAAACTAAATAATAAACTAAATAAACAGATAACAATAATACTATCAATAATAACAATAACACCAATGATAAACTACGTCTTATTTCCCGAGTCTTTATATTTCTGATCAGGAATAAAAGGTGATATAATTTTTCTATAATTTTTCTAACATATGATTCCGATGAGACTGGATTTGAAAAAGCACTTTTTTCTTGTAGTTATTAGTTACTCATCGTTATTGTTTATTATTGTTTTGATGTTATCTTCTTTGCACTCATCTTCTTGTGATTATGCTTTAAAGCCTTGCTAATTTATATCTAGCTTTTAATCAATGCAATAGTCCTGACAAGGATTGATCCAAAAGCTTCGACAAAAATGAAATTCGCCATATCTCTTTCTATATTCAAAAGCATTCAAAAGCCACTTTATTATTTATAAGTCATAGGTCCTGGCGACCACGTTCTCGTTCCCGTTCCCGTTCCCGTTCCCATTCCCATTCCCTTTGAATTGGCAGTCGACTGTCTTGTTCACAATAATATCACAACATGCAGTTGAAAATGTGCCCATGTGAAGTATGATTGGCAACGACTGTAACCTTCACATTCCAATGATTCCGTTGCTACCATTATTGATTTGGAAAAGAGAAATTGTTTAATCATAAATAAAGAATTGTTATACATACGTCAATCTTCTGCTTGCAGTTGGGATATGCTGCATCATTCGGAATATCGCAATCTCTTTGATACGCAGGTGCTCCGGTAATAATTTTCCGTACGATCGGGAAATTGATTGGGCAGTGTCTCTCGACCTAGCAAAATAAAGACAATAAGAACAATGAGACAACTGATGCTGACGGCAATCGATCGATCGATTAATCAATCAGTAAAGCAATTAATCGATTACTTAAACAATTAATTACTCAACGTAACTGACCGCTACTCAAGCAGATCCAGGTTAACTTTGAGACACGAACAAGAGCTGAGTGACTGTACCACGCAAACTCTACTCGACAGAAGTAAGCATGATACTCGTAATGCCTTATAACGCTGCCCGTCTTCGATAGACGGCACTTTTATGACTATTAAAAAGGCTAGTGCGCTACATATGGATTTTAAACCGATTCAAAGGAGTAAATTTCTCTGGAAACTTTTAGGGGGTGTTTTCTGAAATAAGAGAAATGACAGCATGACTTTTCCTAGTGCATAGCAACTTAGAAATATCTCACTTTCCCATAATCATTTCTGTGCAATAATTTCTACTTTACCATCGACTGAAGCCTATGTTGCAATGTTCAAAAACTCCTCCAGTTTTTCTATCATTGGGATCTTATCAACTGCATATATGCAGTGCATTACACAATTTGCTCCATTTTGGAAAATCTTCACTAAATAAATACTGTTAAAAGATGAGGCTGGCATCAAAATAAGCATTTGAATTGGAAAAGAATTTGTAGATTCAAATAAAGCATACTTTTCATTGCCATGGAAAAAACCTCCAAGTAACTATGGATCAACAATACCTTTCCTGAAAATATTTTCGAAGGTGCCCTTTTCTTGTTTTCTGTGTTAGGTTTTTAAAGGGGATCTTTCCCCTGGTTTTCAAGATAAGATGAGCTCTGTGCAACCATTGTATAACCTCTACGATGTTTCTTAAACCCAAAATATGGGAACTGTATGGTTATCCAAGCTTATCCGGAGACGTACTTTCCCACACAAGGCCCCAACCCCTTTCCTTAATATCTCCACCCCCTTCCGTAATTCGATAAGAGTATTGTGCTGTCTTTAGGTTGCAGATTTGACACAAAACTATAAAAAGACACCACTTTACAAAACCAATTTCCAAAGCTCAACCGGGGTCATATCCCTGCATAATTTCCATCAGTTTCAATATACACCTAGTATAGTTTCTAGTCTCTCCAAATATCCCCAATCATCATTGATTGTACAGCTTCACATCCACTTAGAGTCGTAAACATTCCCGAATTCCAAATAAAATCTCAGAAATAATCAACAATCAGTCGCCCTGCGCGTCGTAACAATCATTTTTGTTTATAACCACACATATTTTCGCTTGGCTCGTACCCAAGCTTCTTCATCGTGCCACAACTTCAGCAGCATCACGTTATCTGCCACTGGTTTGTGAGTCATTCATTCGCAGGACAAAAATAAGTGGTTTTTCTTTTATAGTTATCCTTGATCGTACAAACTGATTGTACGTAATTTAACATTGGAAGTAACCTTCATTCCTTTGTCAGCAAAACAACTAGAGCGTCATTAACATTTAAATTAATGAGCCGTCTTTTATCATCGAAATCAGTTGTCAATCATCCATCAACAAAACTGACGAATTACCTTTTCCTACAAAAACGAATGGCATCATTTATTCCCAAAATTAGTGTGCTCCGCTCTACAATCAACATGAGTGCACCTATTTACTTTCATATTACCAGGCTATTCTTCAGTGTCGATCGTAACCACACCTTACTTATCATGGAAACGATTCACAGCTCAACATAGTGACTGAAGCAGCAGACCACACCCATGCAACAGAAGGACAACTGATACACCTGTAGGTCTCAATGTATTGACGACATCACAGTTAAGCCCAACTCAGCTAAGATGTAAAAAATTATGGTCGCCCTATTTGACGTATAAAACGGAATATCTCTTTTTGCAATTCAGACTTTTTTCGCCAACATTTGGCTTCCCGTGGCTACTATAAAAAACCCCGACCCTTTCTCCACTATCGTCATGAGGACGCTGGTTAGTTAAATGCATCTTGTTTCCTGAGTGATCCGTCTCCTGTCACTTTCAGCAAGGTAATGCTTTATCATAAAAGCCTGTGAGTTATACCCTTCATAGGCCAGGCGAAGCCGCCCTTTATTTCGATCTAAGAAGTGCTTCCTTCCACGTCACCATCGGTAATGTATGTTTCACTACAAAATGCACCTCTTGTCGCAAGCTATGGAGCCATTATTAGCCGTATGTTTTCAAGCTGGCAGTTGTATCCCGCCCAGAAGTAACAGGTTTATCAAAGAGTTGTTAGAAGAGTTCAATCTCTTGGCCAAACATTTTGACCAATAATATCCATACATATTTAACACGGGGCAATCAAGACCTCACTGAGTACTAATTATCGCTTTGCGTGTACTAGCATAAACCAGAGCTAGATACCACACTGGCGTAAATAATATAAATTCGTCAACTAATTATAACTTGTGCTTAAGTCTAAGGATTTATCTTAGGATAGTAATAACGCAGATCTGCTCTAACCCCAACATCTCGATTAAAATCTTCATAAATATTTAATAAGGCCCAACCTGGAACTATATGAGGATTAATTAAAGCGGCAGGTGTGTTACCGTAAACTAGAAATCCGGTTTACAAGACTTCATTACACATCCGTCAACTTATGAATGTTATTGGAAGCCATGATGAATGGCGGCATACAAATAACAGCATGAGACAACCATAACGGAATCCAGAAGAAAGTGCCAGTATACACATTCGACTCTTTCGTGTAATAAAGAATTTCTGATCACTGTCTATCGGCGAATTTAGTTGCATTAATGCCTTCTCCATATTCATAAACAAAGTGAATTTGCTGACTACACTTTAAACGTTTAAGTAAACAGTGGCGTGACCAACGGGGGAGGCACTGGCGGCTCATGTCCTCCCGACATCTCTGAAAAGTCAGTGTCCCAATTTTCCCAAATTATATATAGAAATGTACTTTGTCTTAAAGATATGATCCCGTTAGTTTTAAGTCATACATCTTGTCATGATGACTTCTTGTTATTGGAAGGGGGAATTGATTTGCAAGCACATCTAGGGAA
The DNA here is from genome assembly GCA_010016065.2 of Carybdea cf. marsupialis auct. non (Linnaeus, 1758). Taxonomy (NCBI): domain Eukaryota; kingdom Metazoa; phylum Cnidaria; class Cubozoa; order Carybdeida; family Carybdeidae; genus Carybdea; species Carybdea cf. marsupialis auct. non (Linnaeus, 1758). Next base: position 6,989 of record JAAAKL020013870.1, on the reverse strand, counting down.
TAATGGCATGTTATTGTTTACATTTCTCCTGCGCTGGACAGAATTAGCAGTGATTGTCGATGCAATTTTGCCCGCTTGATTAATTCTAAACGGGGAGTGGTCTTCTAATCAATTTTAGTGTCCCTTCCACCCACCCCAGCTTACGGCTGCCCACCACCCTAAAAGTAAGATTCCTTCAGATAAACTTACTCTATAGTCGGAAAGATACAATTTCGTGGCAAGGCAATTGTGCACTGTTAATCGCACATTTTAAAAGTTCCAAATGCAGTTATGGCTCCATTGACGTGGGCAATCGTATGTATTTGACTCATAAAAAGTGGGTATTTGACGAAGCATGTATTACGTATTTGATTTATCAATAATCATCGACAATTTAGCACTACTCTCGATGACAGAATAGACTGCAAGAATCGATGGGTTGATACTCCTTCATATACATTAGAAGAAGTCTGATGTTTCACTCAATTTAAATTCATCTTGGATGTGTAGTCATTACAAACACTAAAAAAGGTATGTACTGGAGGGAAACTGCTGCTTGTTTAAGTTCGGAAGCTCTGAAAAATACGTGAGTGGCCTTGGAAACCACCTATGGTATTTATATCTATGTGAAACCACCAAATACCACAGTGAAAAAGCATCGTCTCCGCCTCGCTTATTACCAGACTGTGTCACTCCAAAACAGTAAAACAATAGCCACTGATGGAGGCTAGTGAATGAAAAGGAGGCATGAAACAATCGACGAGGAGTCTTGAAAAAACCGAGGAAGATCTGAAATGGTATTCAGAAAGTGGTTGCCGATAGGGTGAAATGTAAGACAAATACTGCCCAATCCTTTCCAATACTGGCGGATGTACGTGCACGAGACGCAACACTATATTGCAGCTCATATAAAAATTACGCCAATCTTTGCGAAACCCGTTAATAAATAATCTATAAATAAATTTGCAAAAACTGAAAACCGGTCGCTCATTACGATGTGAAATCAAACTACTATGTTCGCAATCGTAAAAATTAGTGGGCTCATTTTTGAGGTAACGAACAGGCTTCTTACGATTGCTGCCTACTTACATGGCTTAGATATATTAATATCGAGCAAAGTGTTCCGTTCACTCCATATTTTGTATACTTGGTTTCTGTCTTCCAATTTTTTTTCATCCACTAAAAGGTATAAACAAGAATTACAACGATAAAAACACAGTGTAACAGTACAATACAATAACAGTAAAGATACAAATTAAAGTGTACCGTAAATTAAAGGCTTTTAAAGTGTTGTTCTACACTGTAAAAATAGTGAACAGTACACTAAGGGAGAATCCTTGTCTCATCCCAGTATTAATAGGGTTGCACTGCGTTACAATAATCGCATAATAATAAGGTAACGGATACCTGGAAACGAATAACAAAATGTAATGTTAACATTCGAGTTGGTGCCCCTCTTGAAACAGTATACTGTATACAAGCTTAAAGGTGTCGAGAGTTTCGAGAGACGAGACGTTTTGAAAGAGCAAACGCAGTACCTGTTGCAGAGGGTAAGCATTATTTCTGATTCCTCCAGGGTGCGTGCACCGATTTGCCTATAGAATATCCAATGTCTGTATATCAATGTAACCTGAGAAGGTACACCTGTCGACGTAATCTTTGAATTTCAAAGTGGGCACTTTTAACTGTTAAATTGACTACCATTTTACTATCAAACATTAGCAGCTAAATTGCTACTATTGACTTCATTGTCAAATCAGTTTGCTAGTGACGCCATAGTAACTGTGGATAGTTGGGTCCTCAATATGACAAACTTTACGCGACTACCGACGATTACCGACGACTATTACGGATGTCCTTCTACTTGTCACAATTTAAATCAGTATAATATGATTGACCAATAAAACTCTTCCTCGTTGCAAATTTTATCTTTCATTAATGCTCTAAAGGAAATTGAGTGAAATGCAGTAATTTACGTGGTGTCTTACAAAATTCCACCTCAGATTTGCCCTCGGCGCTTCTGAATTTCAGACTTAATCGATGCTTTGGACACACGTGTGACCTCTTCAGATCTGAATTAAATGCGGATTATATTGTGATAAAACTCATTTGAAAACGCTTAAAGCTAAAACCATCTGTCATGTCATAAATTTTACAAGAAAAGAATGCACTCAATTATTTGTGTTCAAAGCTGCTCTCTCGCGTTTCTGTTGTCCTGGACGAACCTGATTTTTCTTCAAAGTAATTAATTGTGCTACTTATAATAGAGACAATCGATACCCATCGTGCTGTGCCTATTCTGAAGGCAACAGGTGAGAACATACCCATTTCAATCGAACTCTTCCGAAAATCGTTATACTGGAGTTATCAATAAATAAAACAACTATTGTACAACAAAAATCAACCACTTGGGCTGATTGATAGGTTTACAGCTGCAAAATACACAATATTATTATAGCAGAAAGGTCAAGAAGATTTTATGTTTTCGAGCGTATCGGACGTTGAATACTGAGATACAGCCAATCTCAAGACCTCAACTTCCCAAGTGTCGCTGGTTTTTTTTGTTTTTACTAGAAAGTATAAGATAAACTTTTAAATTATACAATAACGACTTAATAAATATTTTTGCTAAACAAACCAAAAAAATTAAAATAAAATAATGATTATAATGATTAAAATGGCGGGCATGTAATTGGCTGTGGAAATACAACTATTCGATAATAAACACTTTCCAGTATTCCAAAATGAATTCACAGATTATGTAAAGGGTTGGCCTAAAATGTAATGTGAACATAACGAAATATGTATTAGGGCTAAACACTCCCAGAAGATCGCCCATTGGTACTGGACATTCACAATTCAATAAACACGAGCATTTTTCTTCAAGCATATATACACAAGCTTATTCATACTCCTCTCAAAGGATCACTTGAAATTATGGCTTTGCATATCTACTTTTGTATAAAACCAAATAAATTCTACAGAAAGAGATACACAAATGCGATATTTCTGCACTTAGGGCTTTATCTGAAATTAAAGCTCTGTATATCTGTTTTCCTATAGACAAGGTGGCAATCAACAATTATGATATGAATTTTCAAGAGTTTCAGGATTTTCCAGGGAATTTTTAGCAAAAATGCACGATCATCACGCACAATTACTTTAAGAGGCCGAATAGTACCAATGGATTTGTTACGAATAAATAGAAATAATCACGCTTCGTCAATACAACACCCACCCACTGCTTTGGTATGTTCCACTATAGTATCATTTATGAATTTGAATTTTCCACTTTGAACGAACTGTCTGGCATGATGAATAATCGCCATGTCTGTGGTTGGGCGCTAAAGTGCTGCAGCGTAGAAGAAGTATGGATTATGTGTGGGGGGGAAGGGGGGCATTCCTAGGGAATTTAAAGAGGGTAGGCCACCCTGTATAAACATAAACATCTTTCTACAATTAAAATGTATCAATAAATTTACCATTTATATAATAAGAGACTCTACTTTATTATGGCTTAATGAATCCACCTGACCACATATATAACTGTCATACTACTCAGTGGCGGTCTTCGGGGGGGCCGACAGGACCATGGCATATCATACATGTGGAAGTAAGTGAAAACTTGAAACTGTACTTACTAGAGGGAATACAGTGTCTCTGTAACCGAGGCAATACGCAGCAAACATTACCGGCCCAGGCCCCGCACCCTCTAAAATCGCCTACTGATACTAGTAAACATACCGACAAACGTATTGCCTCGGAATCGAAGGAGTTTATTGTCATACAATGGTAATACCGTAGTCCGCTGTGGTACCTCTACAGTATTTTCTGCAGGAATCATTATTCTCGGGCTGTTCTGATGAGGCCGTTAATAGTTAAAACCAGTGCGTTATTTAACGCTGTTCGAAAATATTGTTGCCTCGCTTCCAATTTCCATAAACACCTACAGTTGGAAGGCCGTATTACCGGTCTTTTACAAGTACATTACACCCTCGACTATCCAAACCTTGATTATGCCAACCTCGTTTCTACGAACCGGGACTTTACGAAACTCACATGTCAGAATCATATTTATCAGAAGCTCGGTTACACGAATGTAAAATGTGGGCGATGTTCTTTTTTATTGAAACAATATTCAAAATTAAGAGAACGTGCAATTTTTTCTTCTTCATCAGAACATTTACTAAGTTGATATATCTATTCAAAATTGATTTGAATGTGACCGAATCGCACTATTGTTTGTCTGATATATTGTCTCTTCAACTTTTTGCTGCGGAAAAGATCAAGTGCAATGTAGGTTCATCGCTTTTTAAGGTAGGAAACAAAAGCATCATGCCTTTTTCCCGTTCTTAAATGAGCTTTGACATTTTAAGACCAGGGCCTGTTGTCCTAGTTGGGGATAAGATTACCTCATGGACCATAGACATGAGCTATAAAAGCCATCCTCACTGATCTTAATTTTACCGCATCAGAAGGGCAAGTTGGCAAATTGAACGCAGCCTGTTCGCTTTCGAGAATATAATACAATCTTACAAAATCGTTTTAATGACGGGGGCATATTTGGGTTAGACCATTTCAAATATGGACTACACCAAACCATCATTAAAAGATGTTTTATAATTAAGTGACAACTTATATTCTGTGCCAGAGATGTTCAGACATCCTTCAAAAGTGACGCCGATCCACCTATTGAGAACCTACTGTTATGATTCTCTCTGATATACCTTGGAAGTGTGGTCACAATGCAACAGAATATGGCGCTGATATTTTTGCGTCATCTTCACTCTAACTTTACATCTTGATATGGCGAAACACCGTGAAATGAACGTCTTTCTTATCGCTATTACAGTAGGGTAGCGACTTGAACAAACTGGATATCACAGCCTGCGGAATATTGGTCAGCTGCTCCAGCCATTAAGCCATGCTGCCTCCTTCAGTGATTTTACAGAGTATTTTCTACAATATCTCATGATGTTTTGTTGAAAGGAGGATATCTGATGTTACAATATTGAAAAAGGTTCTAGGGAAAACAACTGGTGCCACGCTGGTGCTGACTAACTTTCATTTCATCTTGAAACATTTCAATCTAATAATAATTTATGGTACTATAAACATACACAATCAGTAGGATTGCACCTAGTCTCGCCTGCAATATAAGACGATAAAGCTGTTCATAAACCTATAAAACTGGTTAGTTGCATTAATAACATCCTAAATAAAGCTGGTGGTACCTCATTACCAAGGTACATAGAAACCAATTAAATGTTACAATATAGG
>JAAAKL020013869.1:0-12236 GCA_010016065.2 Carybdea cf. marsupialis auct. non (Linnaeus, 1758) | reverse complement strand
CAGCCATCCTGTGCTTTCACACACCCTTCCTGTTTACCTTCCCCAGATTTCTCCAGGTACCCATTTAGAGCTGGGTCAACTCTGGCTGAGCTTACAGAGTCACGCCACTGACCCCCGTCCCAAGCTAAATAATTGGATACACTAGGATTCGAACGCTCACCCTCTCGGACAAAGGATCCTAAATCCTGCGCACCAATCCACTCGGCCGGAGGTATAGCAACCTCTTCTACCAAAAAACGGCAATACATAAATGTGTTTTGATTTTGTTTAATTTTCTGTGTTTTGCTTACTCGCCTTGTCCTAAGTATTACATAATCGATGAAATACAGTGCAAATAAGTATAAACCAATGAAAACTATGACTGATTCTTGCTGAGGGTTTTTTTACATTTATGGAAAGTAGCTGAGTTAGGTGAATGAAATTCTCAGGAACAAATCCTGAGTTTGGACTATACCATGGTATAGTTCACCTCTCCACCTCTTCCTGATTTCTGGGGCCTTAGAAGATTGCATATAAATTGCAACTTTGAATGTCATAATTTAGAAAAACAACTATTATATTAACAGTATGACTGACGAATTCGGATGTTTTGAACTGAAGTTGTTAGGAGATCCAGAAACCCATATCCCCGGGGGAGAAAATATGAAATTAGATTATATAGAGTTTCCTTACTTTGTCAGGAAGGATGGAGTGCATAGGCAGGGAGTAGGGCTTTCGTTGGATAAGGAAGCTGATAGGTGTTGCTTGGGTATTAATAATACAATGCTAGTTGCCTGTATTACGACCAAAAAGTGCAGGGTGTCAGCCATAGTAGTATATGGCCCTACAGAGCCGACTGATGGAGATGACAGTGGCTCAGATGGAATTTAATTTCAGGTGCATGACGAATACACAGGATCCTAGGTAGAAATGTTATACCTTTATTAATGAATTTTAATGCCCAGGTTGGTAGAAAGAGGAATAGGTGGTTTCCTAGCCTAGGTAAATTTGGTATAGGAAAAGAAAATAGGGACGATTATAGACTGCCGCAATTTTGCAGGTAGGCTATAACAATCTAGTTACAACCAATACAGAATTTGGTCGTAGAATGGCCAACAAGTTAACATGGTGTCTGCATGATAGTAAGACGGCCAACCTTATTGACTATGTTATTGTAAACAGAAGACTGGCAGAATCGATATAAGATACCAGAGTATATAAGAGTGCTGTTATTGTTGTTGAAAGTAAAGATCACTGTTCGAGCCTAAAGTTGGTGTTTTTTCTGTATTTTTACCTTTGACGTTCTTACCAATGTGACCTGGTGCCGGCCATTTATCTTAGGGGAAAGGTGTTGGGGCCCTCGGCCCTAATTATCTGGTGCATGTCCTTTTTGTAAGCTTAATATTATATCATTCCGTCTTTAAATTCATTACCTCAACCCTGGCTCTATCTATTCATTAATTATCTTTTGTCCTGTTAATATTTTTCCTTATTTAAAAAACTACGAGGTGTCCTTTAAGAATCCGCAACAAGCCTCTGAAAAATGCAGGCTGCTGATGAATCATCCAGGAAACAAAATTAGCTTGAAAAGCCGAGGGTAAATTTTGCATCTCAATTCAGAGGGCCATTCATACGACTTAATTGCTACTGGTCAGAGCTTTGGGCCTCCGCGCAAGAGATGATCTATTAAGGGTTCTTTATCATGAAGTCTTGTTTTAATTGAGTTCTAAAATAGCTTCTGACTTGTGAAATAGTAAGATTTATTACCTTTTTACCTATGCTTATTTTTTTCATTTTGCCTAGGTAGAGTTCAGAGAGGGAGTAAGGTGATTTTGTATAGGAAAGGAGTCCTATTTTATTTTAGAAATCTTTCATGTGGGAAGGTATAGTTTTGGGAACGTGCGACCGAAGGGTCTGGGTCAGTTTGTAGAATAAGAGCAGCCGTTGCTAGAGCCGGATCATTCTCCGGATCATCTGGATGTCCGAATCCAGCCTCAAGCAGTGGGGATTTTTAGTGGTGTGATAATTAGAGAGATCTGAGCGGCTTTTGAAATAATCACTAACAGTGCAATTTATCTAGAATGTTTTACCTAGATAGCACGGGGAATTTTCAGTATCCCTCCTCCACCGATCTAGTAATAACAAGCATGGGCCTGTGACATCTTGGGGCAAATACTGTGACACTTACTCCTCACTGATAGTACACTTATAGCAGACCGTGTGATACGGATGATCACTATCTAGTAGTGTCTAGGGCTAATCTGAAATTTAGGACGGGTAACTACCTTCTGGAAGGCTGTACCGTTAATAGACTCCAGGATGAGAGTTTGAGCGAAACTTTCTAGGAACAGTTGAATATTAAACTAAAGAGTCTAAAATTGGACAATGCACAAGATGAACGGGATAATTTTAGCAATGTCGTTTATAAAGTAGCAGATTGTATCTTAGGGAGAAAGGTTAGAAACACAACTGGGGATATTAGTGAAAATAGTTTAAGTTTAGTAGGGAAGAAGGGGGGCTTGTAAGAGAAGCATTGGAGTAACAGATCGTATAAGGATAAGAGGAATGTAAGGAAAGTAGAGAAAGTATTAGATATGAATAAAAGAGGCGGAAATGGAGGCCATGGGAGGCCATGAGTAAAATTGCTGAAGATCTAGATGATGCAGGCAGATGGCATAAAAGGGGAATTACCTAGCGATTTTAGGAAAACTTTAACTAAACCCCTCTATAAGAAAGGTGGAGTGAGTGTCGTAATTACAGAGGCATTAGCCTGATTCCTGTCGGAATAAAATTGATTCGTATGGTGATATTGAGGGAGGAGAATGTGTCGCCCAAATTTCTACTCCTAGATTAGAGCCAATGAATAAGATATTGAAACCTCAAAATTAAGGTTGCACATTGTTTGTGTTAAAACTTATATGGGTTTTAACCCATCTGTCATGTATGCAATCTTCCAAGTCCAACAAGGAAGGAATGGGTGGATAGTAACTTTGTGATAATTTCCCAGGATTTACTTAGGCCCTGAATTCATACCTGAAAGCTCCACTCACTTAACTCAACTAATTTTCAAGACAGCAAGAAGCCCCTGATCTGGAATTTTACCGAAACTGCTAACCCAAAATTAAGGTAGAAAAAAATTGTCCAAAGTTAGATGAGCATAGATCTGTCATATATGCAATCTTCTCAGCCCTATAAATAAGGAAAGGGTAGATATAGTAAATTGGCAATATCTTTTAAGGGTATATTACAACCAGAAATTTCCAATTTCCATGAGAATCAGAAATCCCTAATCTAGAATTTACCGAAACTGAAAACTCAAAAGTAACATATTTTATAAAAGTGGAGTGGCTTTACCATAGGCCTTTGCTGTAGGACCTGAAGGTGTCTTCCTCTCTTAGTAAAGTGGTATATGATTTTCACATTATTTAAATAGGCACTTATGAAATTGATTATATATTCAAGAATTCAAATCAAAAAGGCCTAAAATAAAAAAATATATATATTTAATGAACATAACTGAGGGTATGACAACACTTTAATGACCCATAATAAGGGGAAAGAGAGTCTTATAACAATAAGTCCAAGGCCTTTCTGTCGGTTCATGCATTGGAAAAAGAAGTGTGCTAATTCTTCAAGAATTATAAGTACTATGAGATTTTATTTCTGCCGTAAAGAAGGAGGCTTTGAATAGATTTGGATAAACGAGGAGCCTGTGAAGCTATATTGGCCTCAGGTGGCCTAGTACTGCAGTGTGTTGTTAATAGTAGTGGTACTAGTAGTCTAGGAATTTCAAATATTTAGTACTAAAAAATATTTTTTGCTGAATTAAGTCCCCAGAATAAAAACAAAACATGAAGAGAAACTTTCAAAATATGGGTTGAACTAGCCGCAATATGTAGGTCAAAAGTAAGCGAAAGTCTGTGTTTGCAAAGCACCCTTGTTATAGTGAGAAAAACACTATATCCTCTTTTTCATCGTCCATATTAGTCCCAGAGGCTTAACTTAGTTATGCTAACATTTTATTTGTTTTTGTTTTCTTTTTGCATTCAATGATTTTGTTATTTTTGGTTGAAAATAAATCCATCTGTGTATCATTCAACCTTGTTTCGTCATAACAAAAAGAAATATAGTGCAACTATTAATCGAATATATGGTTTGTTTAAAAACACGCATCTTGTGCTCTTGACTTGATTCATAGTTATTAGTTGAAACCCAGTGATTGGATAGTAAACGTTTAGTAATATGTCTATTGACATCAAGCAATCTCTTGACATCAAAATATCATCAAATGCCTTGATCATGCTCAAGATTAAAGCTTATTGTAATTGCAAAAACTTATAGGGGGTGGGTGTGGGCGGTAAGGGGTTATGAAACTCCAGAATTTTCTGAGATTAATTTAGCCCCCTGTTTGCACGGAAAAAAATTTCGTAAACTGTGACCACGTCAATGATATACATCCGTTTGGAACGTTTACCATTCCCAAATTTGTCTCCACTTTAAAAAAGTTCTTAACACTGAGGGATGCTGCAAGGGGAAAGTAACTTAACATTAGCCTCTCCTACCACTTTGCCTCTTCTGATGTCGCCTGTGATCAGAATTGATTATAATGCTCACTAAGAAGAGAGAAATTTCAGTGGTATCAGCAATTTTCCTTTGCCCATACTACTAAGCTCAAACGCGTTTGACACTTAAATTTCAATGTAAACTTTAGTTCAAATTTCTAAATAAGTTATTTTGAAGGTTTCTCAAAATTTTAGATTTCGTGTTACGGGCTTGATTATGCTGCATATTGTCGTAACTATTCTTAAAAGGGTTGGGCGAAAATGTTTTGATTATAGATAATGAAATGTGCTTGCTGCCCGATTCAAGTTTTGTACCACTGCTAACACTTGCATAGTAAAAGAAATTCTATTATTCCCTAATAAATATAGAGTATCAGTCACCATTATAAATTTCAAGAAGAGTGAGGGTTTGGATAGACTGTTACATGTATTACTCCTCAGCAGTGATCACCACGTATTTTCCTATTATGAGTCCAATCTTACGTAAGAAATATTGTTTGTGGATCTCAATTTTGAACTTTAAGAAAATTATAAAATGTGTAAAGGTAATGCATCTATTTGTAAGGGTTTGATTAGTGCTTTTAATAATATGAGAGGCAAGTGTTTTGCCTTTACTTGATATTTTTATTGGAGGAGAAGAAATTAGCATTTATTTGATATAATCCTAGCAGCAGGCTATGCTTTCCTCCCACCACCATGACTGGCTCTTCAAGGGATTTGTGAATCCCAAATTGTGGGCCACGGACATAAATGATGGTAACTGCCGACCAAACCTTTGTTTTATGTTTTGTCGCTGAAAGATAGGGACTCAAGATGGAGGATCAGTAATCTGCCACCAATCTGTTTAAATGTTGAGGCAAAGAGGCGAGTAGGAGCCTGAGGTTCTTCCTTCTGGCAGAATAAACATTTTGTTTACCTATTTTAGAAAAACAAACAAACCTGACATAGTCGTCCAAATAATATATTTCTGACAATAAAGAACAGTCATGGACTTCAGATCTGCGCAGTTACTTTTGTTGTTTGTTAATTTGACTAATAGTGGATTAGTTACTTTTCTAGACGTTCAGTAAAAGCAAACTCAACTAGGTTTGTGACCTTTTGAAGGTACATGCACAGAACTTTTAAAGCACTGATATACATTATTGATTTTAACTGACATTATACCAATAGTCGACGTGTTTACACACAAGGAATGCTAGTCAACGATTTAACTCCTTTGAGAATGTATCCTTCACTTCGGTTACTAGGTTCCTAGTGCTTGTTTTGACTTAGTGTCAAAACGTCAAAGTATCTACTTTGGGAGGTAGGTATACACGATTTCCTTTGGTATTTAAAACTCATGTTCTTTGTTCCAAAAACTTATTAGTAAATAAGAGTTCCCTACCACATAATACATTGAAGGCTTGGCGTTTTTAATTGTCCCAGTGTACTTGTGTTGTGCCTGGTATACTGCTGAGTTCATGTAGGTAGACCTCACCGGCTGGCATAGCATAGTTATAATTTGCTTTGTCTGCATACCCTTGCCACAAACCACTGATGGCGGAAATTTCAAGAGTTCGCCACCTGCCTCGCAACCATCGAGCTATTCGTCGTAGCTGACGTAAATGTTAATATTGATGAGACAGACCGTAAACTGCATATAGGCTTACCCAAATCTTCACGTACAATGCTGAAAGAAATAACGTTGTCTCAGTTAATTAGAAGCATGATTCACCTTGTTTTGGGAAAAGTTATCATTCCCTAGTACCGTTAACCAAAAACGAACTGGAACTCTTGACCTTAACGAAATTATCTTATCATGACACACTATTACACCAGTACAATGTTTGAAGCTGCTCAATACTCGTACTTTCATTTATTAAGTACAAACAGATCTTGAAGGAAGTTTTAACCTCCATGATTTGTAGTCAAAAGAAGGTGAACAGGAAAATTTAGATTCTAAGGCACTGATGCAGTCCTACCTTTTAAAGAAGGTGTTCATGTTCATTATTAAGACAGCTATTGTTTATTTCATATTTCATCGTAGAACGTTGCTACTGTAACACTCTTGAATATAAATGTTTGTACTCGTGTTATTATTTTAAAGAAAATTTCAATGCAGACCAAACATAATTTGGGTGCACAGTAACTTACTTTTTTCGCGAAAGATTGTTATGAGCACTGCAATGCTGCAAAAATCATTTCACAACATACTTCATTGAGCCCCATTTATTAAACGAGGCTATCATAGCTTGCGCAAGATTTGAGGTGATTTCTATAAGAAAGCCAAATCACTTATCATTGCAAACATCTACAATAAAACTGGACTTCATTTTCACATTCTGCACTGCTTCTAGGATTAGGACATGCTGGAGTCAGCAGCTGTTTTGTCCAGTTAGATTTTGCTCATCCTCCAGAGGTGTTCTCGTGTCTAATGCAGCTTTATCTTCATTCAGGTGGAAACGTCGTGTTAAACGTTCATCCTGTCTATACTGAATAAGTACATTTTCAGTCCTTTCTAATTCCCTACAATGTCCGTGCTTCTCCTCCACCTACTTCTCCATGTTGGCGTACACTTCGCAAAAGCTGCCTTTTAGATGTCTTAGCTTGGAATTTTCTTTCACCTCGATTTAGTAGAATTCTCCTTTTGTGAAGCGTAATATTTATCGAAAATCTTTCCTAATGGATTAATCTTGAAAGGCACTAGGACCAGACTTGTTCAACTAATGAATCAATTATTCGTAGCAGTGTCACGCATAATCTATGCCGTTTAAGGAGCAGCATTGACTGTTTATGTAAGATACCATGTATCATTTAGGGGTTAATTACAGTAGATATAAATGTTTTTGACTATTACTGCACCCCTGGCGCTTTCTCGAGGAGTCTGCATCTGACATTTGTTCATCTTCGTGCTTGGCCGCCGTCTCCGTTCCCAAATAATTTTGTCTAGCGGATCCTCAAGCCCTATCTTTTACCTGCCTCATGCATGAATCATAGTCATGCTGTATAATTGTGCACATCTTCGTATTGGATGTCTTCCATATAAACAAATTCCAACAGTCAGAAAAGGCTAACGCTCTAGACTTTGCTGTTTGGAAATAAAAGCCCTAGCTTAATTTGATCAATGTCGAGATTTTCCTGGAGCCACCTCGCACTGCGGAATTACAACAAATCTCAACAGTGTTGGACAAAAAAAAGACCATTTGCCAGTTGAATCCCCCCCCCCCCCCGCACAAAAACAGAAGTACACCAAAAAGGTCAATACGAAAGGGGTTAAGATATTCTCTATCTAAACTTCGTTTTGGCCACCTTTCACCTTTTTGCATCTATCAGCACTGCTACGTGTTAATAATGTTTCAGCTGCTTACTGTGAAACTTCTAAATAAGGCCCAAAGCATGTACTAAATTCCAACTCCGCAAATTGGAACGTTAAAAAGGAGATGTTTATCATCCCCTGGAACAAATACAAGTAGATAAATATCTTTGCACTAATTTCGCACTAATCTTAAGGTCTTAGATAAGCTTAAACTACATTGCTAAAGAACTGTCAAAAACTAATGACTTCAAAGGCCTCTAAATCGCCAGTGAATCTCAATCGTCCGCGACATTTGATAAAAAAAGCATATGTTTTAATTAGGGCAAGTAGAAAGGGAAGTTTACTAGGCGCCCCTACTTTATGGAACACAGCAGTCTGTACTACACTGTTTGGATATCTCATGTTCCTAACGACTGTAACCTGGGCTTCCTAGGGAAGAGCAAAGTATGACTAAATGTGCATTTTGAGCATAGTCACAACTCGTCCTAAATTATAGTAGCCAAAGCAGAGTAACGTGAGAATCAAGTTTTGCAGCAAAAAGAAACTCCCAATATTACAGTCATCTTTAGTTTTGCTCTCTATCATAACTATGGTCATACAGCGCGGGACCTGCTGATAGTTAACTTTTAGAAGACGTAATCCTTAGAGTAAGACTGAGACTCTTGATAAATATCCAACTCAGATCATAATCTCGTCGTAACCGGACAACTTGTTATCAGCAAATATAACTCCATTTAAGTACGTGATGACACCAAATCTCCTCTCTATAATGATTAAAGTGATAACATGTACCATGTGATTATCCACCTGACTTTGGCAGTACTGCTTACACTATTAATATAGGCGCTTATACAAAGAAAAAAAAGTAATCTCCACCACTATACAAGAGTCTGTGCATCTGCATGTACGACCACCTCTAATTCATATAACATTGGTTCAATACATATGTAACTTCACAAACAATGAATGTAACTCAACTTCCCAAATTTCCTCATGACAGATCCCATCCTGCTGTTAGGATGGCTTCGAGGACACCCTGGTATGCTTGCACATCTGGCAGTGTGACTTTCGGGGTGTCTTTAACATCAAAAAGTGTTCTGTTATAGAAGGTGGGTCCTTGAAAGTAATTTAAAAGGATGCGGTTGCGTATCTGGCTAATCTAATTTATTACTTTTTACGATCTATGTTTGTCTTGGTATGCCCCAGACAACCCTGGGTACTTCTGCTAGTCAGCGATGAAATCGAATTCTATTTGCCTCTTCTACCTGTTATTAGCCTCTGACTCTTTAAGATTAGAATTTTATAGATTTAGTTTAGATAGATAGTTTAAAGTAAGAGCCTCCTTAAAATACACCCCCTTTAATGGTAAGGTTTAGAATAAGAACGCCATTTCTTCTCTAAGTAATAAGGCAGGTATGAAAACACTACAGTGGTATATAAATGAAAGGACGTTCGTGTGGCACCTCTGGCAGCGAAGTGGAGGAGGAGGAGGAGAGGAGAAAGGAGACTTCACCACCGCTATGACCTGAAAAGAAAAGGAAACGTCAATAACAGAATTTGCCTGGTACGAAGCTTTGGCTCCAACTCTTGCAATTTCGTTAATAAAGCTTAACATTTGTCAAGAAGGGTCCATTAAAAAATAATGAGAACAAGGACAATCAGTCTTTTATTAAATTCTACTTCATTTCTGCATTGCAAAGCAAGATGACATGGGGTACGCTTCGCATATCTGATCAAGACGAAAACAAAACAATTGCAGTGCCGAGAGGTTTACTGCCTGAGCTGGCAATGCCCTTTTACAAAGTGACAAGCCAACGCGGTAATGTATTCAATCCTCGATAAGAAAATCTGAGATGTAATACTTCGAAGACCGAAGTAGCCTCAAATGTAATGCGCAATAAACACACAAAGTTGGAAACAAACTAAGCTGCTATTTGATTGTAACTGTTTTCTGTTCATAATAACAGATGTTCTATTTTCTGTTGAAACATGTTTAAAAGTTCACTATGTAGGTACTTACTTTTACAAACGAGTCGAAAAAGATAGCTTCCTCCGCCACTGATAATAACACTTTCACCTTCTCTACTATTAACTGTTATTACGAAAAACCGCGCAAAGCATTTTCCAGCATATTCACGAACAAACTAATCCACCTCATGCAAACCTTTATCAAACTGGAAATGAAGCTGTAAAGGGCCCCTGAGCCTCGCTTCTACTATAAGGGTATGGTATAGGGAACAAATTCAAGAGTATTGTAAGGACAGCGCAAGCATTAATCAACAAAGGAATATCATACCTTAGAAAAATAGCTCTGGACAAAAGGCGAACAATGTTATCTGATATGGCCAATGGTGAAAGCATTATACAGTCTCTACCGCAAAGGAGTCACAAGCCTGGTAAAGCGTACTGAGAGACGTTAGAATATGATTTTCAGGTAAAAATGGGAAACCATTTAACAGTTTAATAGGTGCAACCAGGAAAACGAATGACACACCAAAACGGTCACGGCAACGTCCAAACCTTACAAGTTAGAAAGGAAGATTCGTAGACAATATCAATTAGCAACTGGAACCTCATACTGCAAATGCAAACCACTCTTAATGTGCTCTATGCTCCATTAACAAGTCCAATAAACATGGGGTAACGTCAACTCATGCATATTGAGGAACAAGAGTCGTTAATAGGAGACAAACTTAGAAAAATGATGTATCAAATATAACAAAATCCCGAGTGTTCCAAAACAGACCTCAATCTGCTATCATGGCTTCCTTTTCAGGCGGAGAAATCCATCGGAAAATGTGTTGATGTACATCGGGCGTTCTCTTATCTGAGAGAAGACCTTGCGGGCCTCCGATTGAAAATCCTGGTGTTGACATTATGTACCAAGATAACTCTTTTCTTTATGGAAAAACCCCAATTACTCTGTGCAAGACCTCTAACCTCACAAGCTGCTCGAAAGAGAGCAGGTTACTTCTAAGGAAACGGATCCACTTGATAATGTAGTCCATGGGGATGTCTTAAGGTGCAAAAAGTGTGGCCGGCAGTGCACACCTCTTTGTATAAAAAAAAACAGCTTTGAAATTTACGCAGAAAATCCACTGTGCCAGACCTTTAACTTCACAAGGTGCTCGAAAGAATGTAAGTTAACTCTAAGGAGCCGGATTAACTTGATGATGTATTCCATCGGGATGTCTCAAGGTGCAAAAAGTGCAGCTGCCTCTCAGTATCTCTTTGTATATAAAAAATCAGTTTTGAAATCTACGCAAAAATTCCCATGTGCAAGACTTCTAACTTTATAAGGTGCTCGAAAGACAGGAAGTTATTTCTAAGGAACCAGATCCACTTGATGATGTAGTCCATCGGAATGTTTCAAGGTGCGAAAAGTGTGGCCACTTACGCAGACCTCTTTGCATATAATAAACAGTCTTGAAATTTACGCAGAAATTCCACTGTGCCAGACCTCTAACTTCACAAGGTGCTCCAAAGACAGGAAGTTATTTCTAAGGAACCAGATCCACTTGATGATGTAGTCCATCGGGATGTCTCAAGGTGCAAAAGGTGTGGCCGCTTTCGCACGACCCTTTGTACTTAATAAACAGTCTTGAAATTTACGCAGAAATTCCTCTGTGCCAGACCTCTAACTTCACGAGGTGCTCGAAAGACAGGAAGTTATTTCTAAGGAACCAGATCCACTTGATGATATAGTCCATCGGAATGTCTCAAGGTGCAAAAAGTGTGGCCACTTACGCACACCTCTTTGTATTTAATAAACAGTCTTGAAATTTACGCAAAAATTCCTCTGTGCCAGACCTCTAACTTCACAAGGTGCTGAAAGGATAGGAAGTTATTTGTAAGGAACCGGATTCACTTGATGATGTAGTCCATTGGGATGTCTCAAGGTGCAAAAAGTGTGGCCGCTTACCCACATACCTTTGTATATAATAATCAGTCTTGAAATTTACGCTGAAATTCCTCTGTGCCAGACCTCTAACTTCACAAGGTTTACGAAAGACAGGAAGTTGTTTCTAAGGAACCGGATCCACTTGATGATATAGTCCATTGGGATGTCTCAAAGTGCAAAAAGTTTGGCCGTTTACAAACGCGATATATATATATATATATACGACGCCTTGACCCGAAACGGGCGCATCATATCCAATCGGAAAGTTACAATACCTAAATAAACTATTTGCACCCCAAAAAAAAGAAGAAAAAAGAAGAAGATAAATCAATAAAGATCAATAAGTGATCATTGAAAACAAAAGGAAACAAAGTTCACTTATCATTTCCCTTTTGGTGCTGCCTTCTTCCTTCTTTCCCTTCTTCGTTGATATTCGTTGAGTCTCTTCTCATTGATTTCGTTGCACGTTTTCCATGTTGTTGCTTTCCATGCCGATCTG
>JAAAKL020013868.1:0-12236 GCA_010016065.2 Carybdea cf. marsupialis auct. non (Linnaeus, 1758) | reverse complement strand
TTGTTTACAAGCTTTGTGTGATGGGGACTGAAGTGGCGTCCAACGACTGACCTCACTTTGAGACGGAAGATGCTCGACCCAGTGTTTTTTAGAGATCAGTGGTTAAGCCCACCACCTCCATCATCTTTTCTGTGAAGGTTACTTGTTGACGAATATATATGGTCATTGCCAGAAGTTCAGATGAATCGTATGTGCTTATCTATGACTCTCGCTTACCGTTTTCACATTTACTTACTTAGATTCCAGTCTGACAATTCTTCTTCATCCACATCGTCGTCTTCATCACTGTCTTCCTATAAAACAGTGAAGTTAAGAAATGAAAAAAAGCACAACCTGATGGACGACGATAAACGTAATTGTGTTGTCATGCTCTTTCACATTTTTATTGTTTATTATAATAGCTAGCCTTATGCAAGAGGGAATGTCCATAATTGCATCTTAACATCCTTGAAGTATCATGACACCCTAACTGTGCCACATAATACAAAAATAATTCCATAACTAGTGAAAATGTCATACGTATTTTCGGAGTTCTAAGTTCTCAGAACAATAGTGCTCAATAAATGTGAACCATAATTAAAAAATGTTTACAGGTTAAACATTTCTCGTTCCTTCAATATAAGAGTGTACTACTTGGCCTGCTCAACTTTTCCATGTCGGCATAACCAACAATAAGAGGGGCAAACACTGTAATGGGTCGCATAAAACATGATGAACAACTTCTGGGTTTCGAGTCAGCTTAATAAATATTCGGAATATCAATCTCTCTTTTCGATAATGTCAGATTCGTACAGCCCCCTAACTTCACTTTCGAAGTTATGATAAAAAACTGCTCTGGTACTGAGCTGTAGACCCAAAATAACACTTTGAGTCTGAAGAAAAACAACCTACCACACTCCTGTTACGACGCTTTATACAAGCAGGTACTACCTTACAACTCTTGCACTTAAAGAAATCTCTTAAGGTGTGCCTTCACAGACCAAAAGAGTAGATAGGTGCTATACAAACTATATCAAAATAATGGTACTAAAGTAATATCATTCAAACATTAATCGTTTGAATACTGACATCTTGTAAAACATAAACTAAGCTTAATCTTTTTAGGCTTTAAGAATAGTAAACGTAGAATCGAGTGAAAGGCGCTACATTAAATACAATCTACCTGGTTGATTGTAAGTATTTTCATCCTATGACATTTTGTTACTTACGGCTGTAGGGTGTAATTAAATCGTCATCACTAAAGCTTTGGATCTTTTTTTGAAAATATTCCTGAATAAATTTAGTTAAAGTCGGAGAGTTTCAAAAAGATTGGACAAGTTGTTCTTCACATATCAGAGATAATATTGAGCAGCAGGCCCACTAGCCCCCTTTGATTATTTTGTTTCCTTTCAAGTCTAACGTCCCAGCAACGCATCAAATGAAACATTGTACTGTCCAAATGGGGTTCAGGTTTGCACAATATCGCCTGCCATTTCAACGTGCAACTATTAGAGTTCCTTGACACAGTGTTCTATAATCCGCTGAAAGTTACTTCCAAGAACTATACCCGTAAATTTAAAACAATCTTAAAGATAGAGCGACAAATTGGTTTCTTAGTAGTGGTTTCCGTGTAACTCTTGAAACTAAAACGTAAATACCACATGTTAGTAGGCGCAACAGTGGGGGGTTACCAAAATAAATTGTTCCTTAATGAAAATATACCGCGTGATGAGTGGCTTCTTTACGTGAAACCATGTCACAAATGGTCCCAGAACAAAATGGGCTACAGTTAAAAAACAACAGGCCTTTTGTGCATAAGCACTTACAGCATTGCCATCGGGATTGTGTGTCCTTGACTTGTGAAATCTTGGCCGAATGTCCTGGTCACTATCAGGAACACTTTCATCTTCCTCCACGTCCCCCTTAAACAGCGAAAAATATCAACAAACGTTACATAACGTTGAAGTGTACATAATCTAAAATGATAGTTTATCAATAACCGCTCAATCGGCTAATCCTACTGGCCTTGTTGATGAACCGCCTCCCAGATAACACTGTAAGGGAGATCACATTAGCCACATTAAAACTTCCTCTGGATACGGTGAAAAATTTGTGCAATAAACATTATGCTACGTCCGTTGAAGAGCTGATCTGTTGGTGAATAATCAACCAAAGTCCAAACCAAACGAATTTTGACTCTACAGAGAGTGGCTAACTGCAACGACTTTCTAATAAAACAACTTACGAACGAACGTACCTAGCAAAGGAGTGCAGAGTGCAGAGTGCAGAAACCACAGCGCAGTAAACAAAAAACCGTACTGTCTAATCATAATATATTCTAGTCGCTTTTTCTTGCTACATACGTCACAAATTGCGTCAACAGAGATGCGCACGCCTTCATTGAGTGTGCGAATTTCCCATGATTACCCGATAGTGAGACAATCATGCCTTATTCAGCCCAAAACGGAGGTACAACTGGTGGAAGCATGTCCACGATCTAGGGGAAAGTAATGCTGCCAATTTTCGAAAGAGTATACAAGCCATTTAAGACATTTATGTCAAATGTTATGTGGCCGCTTTTTCCATACCATTATAAAGCCATTTTAGACATTTATGTCAAATGTTATGTGGCCGCTTTTTCCATACCATTATAAAGCCATTTAAGACATTTATGTCAAATGTTACGTGGCCGCCTTTTCCATACCATTATAAAGCCATTTTAGACATTTTCTCAGACCATGTGATTCTACTAATGTTCTTTGGTGGAGAGAGGGGGTGTGTGAAGGCTAGAGTCCTTACGGCAATATAAAACACATTGTATGTCTATATATCCTCTCACAATGACGTGAATAATAATTAAGAGAAAGCAAACTTGAGATTTATCATTTTCCATAGAAAAATGGGCAGGTCGAAACCTTATAATGTCAGTGATAAATCCGCAGGAAATCCTTAAAAGTAATGTCTTGCGATGGGAGTTCATATTAATCTATGAATCGGCTCACATTCCAAAACACTCTCAATCTACAATTCCTTAGTGTCCATTGCCACATGGTAGTGCATTATCAGTTACGTTGGAAAAACGTATGTCTTCATCCTACCTTCAACAGCATGATGTCCATATCGGAGTATTTCATGCCATGTACAAGAACAGGTACCAGCCTAGCAGGGGGAAACAAATAGGTGGCACTGAAAGTTCATTAAAATTGGCATGGTCTTGTTGGCTGTGGTTTCAATGTGGAAATTAATCTAAGGATTGAACTCTTGGTATATAATCCTTTCCGGTAAAACGCGCATGCCATTACATCGTTTTCCTGGAATAGAGGCAACGATGAGGCGCATGAACAATTACTCTTTAGCTCAACCATGTTAGTTGAACAGCTACTGGTGTGGTACCCCACAGCTTAAATCCTTACGCAAGAATAAACTTGCAGGGGTCCCAGCAAAAACTCAGAAAAAACAAGACTACGGTCAGCCGAATCAACGCCTACCGATGAATATTTATAAGTATGGTGGACTATTCAGAAGTCTCTTTCTCATTTTCATATGTTCCAAATGAACAGTTTCAATCTTCACGTGAGACTGCTGGCGAAAGCGGAGTATTCTTTCCCCCTCAGTGCTAACATTTAACGCTCATTCCTACTAGACACCCCTGCAAAAAAACTCAGCATTCTTCTCCGTTCTTTATCTCGGCAGTATTTAACATTTAATTATAGTAGAAACCTCACGAAAACTCAGCAAAGCAACATTGCAGTTAACTGTATCGACCTCTGGCGATCTCTATAACTCAAGTTCAGGATCGACTCCTCCGCCGAGGTTGCTCAAATTGGGACTTTTCAACAAACAAGCCTAATATCTCACACATGGCCTCAATGGTACTTCACACAAAAACAAAAACGGTCAAAGGTCACATGGGAATACTATAGCATTAGTAATGCAGCGCGGTGTGATAATTACAAACAAAACTAAAACCAATAACTACAGGTGGTGTGCTGCTTTCATGAGCAGCCTATATTAGAAAGAATAGTTTTTGAAGTACAAAGGTTGCGAAATCTGAGAGAGGTAGTTACGACTATACACCCTCACTGTTGTCGTTTGCCGACTACAGTGAGCTCGAGTCTGGCATATCATTTTACCATCAACTATTACATGAGTGAAGCAAAAAATGGAAGCAGTATTGAATGGAAGAAAGTAGCTCTTTTGCAAAAGAGATTCACAAAACTATTTTAAATAACATACAATATCATGAATAGCTTCTTGTTAACGCACGATTGTTTACAACCGGCCATCAAAGAGTAAATAAAGGTGTCCAACGACTGGAGGCCGAAAGATGAAGATAGGGGCTTGCAACTCTCTCAAACGAAATTATCTCGGAAGGTGGCAACAAGCAGAGAAAGATCAAAACCAGGGCTTTCCTTTGGTGTGACCTAACAACAAGAAGCTATCTAGTCAGACGACAGTACAACTTTTGGTACCATAATGTGGGGCCATAGCCCTGATATGACAGACCTTGGCCATGGCTATGACTTACATGGAAGTTATAAAGCGGACCCTATGATTCAAGATCAACACGAAATAGTTCCGTAAATACTATCAGTAAAACTAAAAATACAATACTTGAGGAAACGTACCTCTGGAGGAATCCCTGCAACACCTCCTTGCAAATGGGTTGCTCGGCTAAGGCTAACCAAAACTCACAAGCTTCAAGGGCAACAGAGTCATCGTTGTCCTGTGTCCTGATCAACATATACTCAACCAAGTTATTAATTTGTGGAATAAGCTGTTCTGCCCGAACTTCAAGGAGCATGACAATGGCTTTGCAAACATTTTTCCGCACCTCTGAATCTTCGTCATTTGAAAGTGAAAATAAACCCTAAAAAATAAAAGAAATCTAAACAATCCACACAAAAAAAGAAAACAAAAAAAATGCTTTTTGCAAATGCCTTTCTTGCAAGGCTGACAGAATGAAGAGCCTTCCATGACGTGTGGCATGATATCTGCAACATGCAAGAATTCCTTGTTGAAACTATTCTTGCAGCTAGTTTGAAGTATTTCTACAGCTCTGTAAAAATAGAAGAACACCTCAAGATATTGTCTAATCTGTTCGTCTCTCCCCTCCCCTATAAATAATTTCAGCACCATAAGTTATGAAAGTTTTTTTCCTTCAAGTTAAAAAAGTCCTATAATCCAACTTATGCACTATCATGCTTTCATCTTTTTCCTCTATTATGTTTACAGAAATGGCAACGGGAAGCTTAATCTAAACGCAACACTCTTGTGGGCTTTATAAATTGCAAAAAGATAACACATGACTGCATGGAACATATGACTTTATCATTCTGTGAAATCAGAACCCCACTTTAGAATGACAAGCCCAAAAATAAACATAGAAGACGAGATAATACACTGTCTGACTCGTACTAAACCTCTTCACAGTTTACAACAGAAAAATGCACCGTTTTCAATTCCCTCTTTAATTAGCATCCCCAAATACTCCCCCTCACATTATATTCGACTGCCATGATTATTGGGTACCTACTGTTACTTAGAATAATGTGCACCATGTTGATGTTTCAATTACAATTTTATCAACAAGTACTCATTCAGAGTGAGAGAGTCCACTTAAAACCCTCTTCCCGTTAATGATCTATACCTAAAACCGCAAGTTCTGTCCCCAAATCCGTTCTGCACTATACTGTGTCTCTGAGCTTTTACTCCCAATTTCCTATAGTTGCCGGCTAAATCTTGAAAGGCGAGTCTGAGTGTGATCAGCAAGGGGAGTATGAGATCGCTCAGAAAATTTTGCAACCTTTCTTCAACCTAAATCAGGCGTTTGTGCCTTAACAAATAATCAAACATCAACCAGTGCAGCTATTCTCGTTAAAATCGCTCCAGAAAACTAACTCAACTAAAACTCTACTAATACGATAGTAATTATTAAAAATATTTTCAAATATGGGACCATTGAATAGTCTAACAAACATTGATGCTAAAATCTTTTTGAAAGGCCATGTCTTCGAAATGCTACTGAGATTGACACATACTAAGATTTGACATGTTTCCACAAAAATATTGCCATCAGATGCAAGTTAATTCAATATTCTCTTCTGGTCCATCTATTAAAAAAATCTACTTTTTACATCCCCACTTCACTATTAACCACGTTTCTTACGGCTAATGCAAACAAAAAATACTGGTAAATGCTATTAGAAAACATCTTGCGAAAAGATACAACTGACAGCGGCACCAACATTGGAATGTCAATTGCTTGCCCAGGTTTCCCCCAATATGTGAAAAAATGTAATTCCACTACTTTTAGTCTCTAATTAAAAAAGCACTAAACAGCAATTTCACACTCCCCCCGCAAATCTCCTATGTAAATAAGCTAAGTCCTTACCTCCATAAATTGTGAAAGATGATTCATCAGAATTTGACTTCTGCACATGATAAACTGGTTTACACAAGCAATCGCATGTGACCTGTCAATAAGGAGGCAAATATAAATGTTGGGTAATCTTTCACACATTCTACCCTGTTTATCTCTCTAGTAACGCTCAGCTGAACGATGTAGGTAACAGCTACCAAATACTTTTTACATCCCCTTCCCTATTCATTCTTTGAAACAAACAAAGCATTGAATTTTTTGCCTTCAATATACTTTTTGTGGATTTTAGACTTGACCTAGTGTTCTTAGTGCTACCTATGAATACACATCAAGTGGAGTAGTGGGTGGTAGAAGCCCCAACTAAATACGCCTAAGATATGTTGGAGTGGCCGACCCTGTTGATGTGAGACTGAGCCCCTTCGTAGCTGTAGATTGTGAACTATTGGATATGAAGCCCAGCTTCTAATATCTAGGGAACACCCAACGTTCCAGAGAAAGCTGTGAGCTTGCCATCATGGCTTGACTACATGGAGCATGGGGCAGATCCGTGAAGCTTCTGCTAATCCTGACCTTGATACATTCTCTCAAAAAGTCTTCTTGACATGTAAGCGTCTGCCTTATTCCATAGCAGTGAGATATGGGTACCAAAAGATTGCAATGCTAGTGATATAACCAGTTGATAAGATGGGTATATGGAATAAAGCAGGAGGAAATCACTCTCCTCCATCAGTATAGCCTTGAGAAACAACATTGCTGAACAGAGACATTTTGCATCAGCACCATGACTGGGATGCCATCTCGTAAAACGTAACAATAGTTTTTACAGAATGATAGAGTCCTGCATTGTACAGTGTGCTGCGTTGAGGGCTTGTCAATTGTGCTGCCTAACCTACCAGCTGGGACACCTCCAGCACCAGAAGCTCAAGTCTGGATCAAGCATGCAACTGAAACACTTGTTAAGTCTTGACATACCTGGTATCCCATTCACGATCTCATCCAAAATTCCAAATTATAAGTGTCTTACCTACCTAACAGGACTCCAGCAACTATAGATCTGTATCTTTTCTTGTCTGTAGTAGTTGTTATGACGATAATTTTGTCCTTTCAACAAGTGTGACAGTCCATCTAAATATCTTTCTTAGTCATCCTTTTCCTTTGGGACCCTTGATCATTCCCCCTACTAACAATTTTTCCATTCCTCCTCCCCTCATCTGACATCCAAAACACTGTAACTGTCTATGTGTCACCTCTCCCATCAATGGTCTCCCCTCTCCAGTGCTGGCCAACACCACTCTATATGTCTTCTTTGCTGCCCATGGTACCTTCAGCATTCTTCTCCACACCTATATCATGATCACTGTTAGTCTTTTTTCACTTATTGAGGGCATTGTTCAGGTTTCCACATTATACAAAGTTGACCACATGTACTTCTTTATTAACCTCTTCCTGGTATTAACCTCCTGTTGGTCAGCACATCCCTTATCTCTCCAAAGGTCTTCTTAGCAATTTCTATTCTTCTCCATATCTCTGCTTCACATCTTGCATCTTCCATTATTGAATTGTTGAAGTACATTAACTTATCAACCTGCTGCACTTGTTAATTATTGCACATTAACTTCGTTCAGGCAGATGGCAATAACTTTGTTATCACAATACACTTGATTTGCCAACATATATTTGCAATCCCTACCTATCACCAACTAAATATCTCACTGCACAATACTGTTTTACAGCCATTATTACAACACTAAAGGGTAAAAACTGACTTACAGGACTAAAACAGCTGAACTTCCCTTCTATGGAATTGGTGCCAATACTTCTTCAATTTCTCACAACAGGTACAATACAGTACATAATACTTCTTGGTAATAACAAGCCACAAGTCCTGAAAGTGGCAGAACAAGGGCAGTGGTAAGAGTGAATGACAGAGTCCCAGTATGTATTTGAAACTGAAGAACGTCAATGGCATACTTTAAACTGGTATTGTAAGTTCAGCCATGGCAACAGCCAAATATCCTACTTTTTCATGTCAGGTCAATATCTTGCTTCCTGCAACCTGCTTTAGTCAGAGATGGTGCTTTATCTATATGTTAAAAATATCTGGTGCTCTATATAGTTACTGAATATTTGGAACCTCTGTCACACTTGTGTGACTATTCAGAATAATGACTGACAAACTAAACCAAGCTAGCTTTTATTATAATCTCTGCACACAAGACTTTAGCATAAAGAGACCTTGTCCTTGGAGGCCCATAACGGGTTGATAGCTTTGTGGTATGTTGATACTTCTCTCAGGTACCAAGAGTACGAACAAGCAAAATCAACAGTGTTCCCTTTAAGATCTCTTGCAGTTTAAAAAAGGTGACAAAGACAAACCAGTCTTGAGTGCTTGTTATGAGAGTATGACAGTTGGGGTACCACAGTGATATTGTACCACAAAAAGTCTTTTTAACAAAAAAATATTTCAAGTAGTGTTATCACTTACTTAGTACTCGGTAGCAAATTTTTCATTTGGAAAGAACTAGCATCGAATGAAAACTTGTGCAAAGATCCAAAAATATTATGACAGCTTACTGAACAAATGTAGTTCAAATTCCTGAAGCATTTAACATAAAACTAATATTTTCCTGAAGAGCAAGATCATCAATCACACAGCTCTGACATCAACACAATAGATATGAGATACAATACTGTAACATATTTTGGGTAGTTTTCAAAAAGCATCACAATAGAGATCAATGATAAACTCTTATCAAATTTGATTTTCTTTCTGTTGTTAATTGAAAAATTTCTCAACTGATGGAATGACGCAATCAATAGATGCATGACCTGGAGGTAGCTTACACACTGAAGAGGCAGATTTGCTTAAAGCAAAAGCATTCCTCGGATACAGGCAGATAACTCTAGTCCAGTCATCATACACTATGTTAACAGAAAGATGTTTTTGTACTACAGCTACAACATAGTAATATGTCCACAGGGTACCAGTAGGCAAAGCTGGTTAATAAAGTCAGTCTAAATGTTCCAGCAAATTGCAAGTTACATGCCATTTGGAAATGAACCTATAGATTGAAATGTGTGGAACCTTGCACACCAAAGTGGCATGACAAGCTGCATAAGCAATGTTTCATAATGCCACTTAAGTATTGGATCAGATTGTGTTCTAAACTGTGCCATCCTTGCTTCTTGACCATATGCCCAGCATATAAAATAGTATCTGTTCTTGGCTATCTTAGGTGAACTATCTACGTATGTGCTCTAAAATAACTGCAACTTGAGACTTCCTAACTTCAGTTTTGACAACTGAGTACATGTAAGACAATATGCTACAAGTTGTGTCTAAGTACATGGAAAGGTATATTATATAAAATCCTCCGAATAATGAATCAAGAGATGTAAATAAAAAGAAAGGCAATATTGAAATAAAATATTCATTAATTTCAATAAACAGTTATGTATTGATAACAAAAACCTCATTACTCAAACAACAGGAAATGAACAAAAGTACTAAATATAACTACAAAGCAAAAGAGCCCTGCTAATATTCTTTTCCTTTCATTTCATATTCACCTGTGCAACACTGGTGACATAATGTATATTGACTTCATCGTCCTATTGACATCTAAGCATTTAGGTATGAAACACTTGCCACCAGCCACTCCATTCTGCAATTATTGATTTGTGTCACATTTGCAAAATGGCATTTGAAAAGTACCACAATGATGTGTAAGCTCTATTTTGATGCCTTCATCACAATCACAACCTTGGAGAGACTACAACACGGAATTGTATGTTGGAGAAACTGTGTACTAGGAATGTAACTGATTGCTAAAATAGGACACTAGCAAAAACTGTTCTAAGGATTTGTTACAAGAGATGTAGCTATAACATTTTATATAGACTTTTGTTTGTTGATACTGATATGTTTATTGTGGCAAGTCTGTTAAGGCCATTAGATAGTAAACAACTACCCAACTTTGTTGTATATACTATATAATGATTTCAATGTCAAACATTGTGTGATGCAAGTATATTCCCATACCACATATTATGTTAAAAAGTAATGATATTAGTAACAGTGTTCATAAGTCACATTAAAAATTAACTAGTTACAAGACATTGAGGAATTAGTTACTTTGTTACAAGAAGATCAATCCTGTACACTGCTAAACCATTTCCTCGCAACAAACACGGATGTCTGCTATTTCACCATAGTCTTTATTCTTATGAAATGGCAACAGCCAACACTTTAATTGCAAACATACAGCTGGGTCATCCCACGTAAAACAAGGAGAAAAAATGCAATTTTTAACCCTACCACTCAGATTTTCTTCAAATTTGCACCATTGATTCATACCTTTGAGACATCAAAAAATCCAAAATTTTAGCTCTCAACTCCTTTTCCTTAAAAAGTTACGGCACTTTCATTTTGTGAGCAAAATGCCCCAAAATCCCTTGGTGGTGGCCATTATGGATTTGCAACCGAGAGTAAATGTCTTATTAATTTGTGTAGGAATAAGCTGTAGACTTGAAATTTGGCTTATGGCTGCTTTAAAGGGTGTAGAATTCAACAATGTAATCAAAACCATCACAACAAGTCTCTAACTTGAAGATTTTTTGGCAGGCAAGAATTTTCTCCGAAAGTCAACAAGGTGAACAAAATGGAGCGTAAAAAATGTTCCCCAACTTGGATGCCCATGAAATTTTCTGAAAGTCTTCACCAGATGTATTTTGACATATGTGCTAAAATTCCTTTTGGTCCTCGGAGGTCCTGCGAAATTATGGCCAACTGAACATGACCTTTTTTTTCACATGGAAAGTGCCACTGGACACAATTTGCAGTCTGGACTTGCTTAACTCCTAAAATTATTGTTCATAAATCATTTCTTGTAGAATTGTTTGCAAAGTAAAGCTGTGAAGAGAGAAGACCAGAACACTCCTTAACAGTTTGATGACCTCATTTGTGCATAATTACTAGTAGAAGAGGCAAATTTGAGCAGATACCATGTTTGGGATTAATAAAAACCTAGTTTTGTGTATATTGCCTACAATGTGATTTGATCCAGAATCTCCCCCTTCAGTTTTGTATGTAAGTATGATCATCTCATTGGTTTAGTACTTTCTCATTTGTTGGAATCATGTACGCCCAAGGAACATGTTTTGAAAATTTCTTCCATGTGCTCTACAGCTACAAGCACAGAGGTAAAAGCTATCTAATATATGTAATCTCTTGAAGGCCACTTGAACAACTTAGCAGGCCAATGAGGATGCATGAACTTTACTTAAGCATCGTGATTTTCTGTAATATCTGTTTTCAATATTGGAAACAGTTCCTAACCAATGAAGATCATCAAAACACAGAAGACATAGTTTGATATTTTAATATCCACTGGAGGAATAATGGTTCGTGCAAAAAACTAAAAAACAAGACTCTAGAGTCACTTGACATCCACTTGCAGCCCAGGGAATTTTTACCAAATGGCACATATTTATGGAAACTCCTAGTATCAGGGATTGCTCTGGTATCTTCAAACCTACTGTTCAAGAACATTCGAATATCTATTTTTTCCATGACTGTAACATATCTGTTATCATGAATATGACTTCACAAGTAACTCATTCAGATTTAGGAGCCAGGTAAGGAACATACATCATAACGAGGCAACAGTCATACTTATCCCATGATACAATTTTCAATCACATGATGTCCTCAAATTATATTTAGATTAAGAAGTGATTCCTTTTCCAAATAAGAAAGGTTTTCCAGGTACAATACATGCCTTGTGGCCTTTTAGAAGGATGGAACATCAATGTACTTTTGGAAGTGTTACTGATTCTACTTGCCACTTGAAAGTGTATTTGACAAGAACTGGGG
>JAAAKL020013866.1:0-12237 GCA_010016065.2 Carybdea cf. marsupialis auct. non (Linnaeus, 1758) | reverse complement strand
GCTATCTGGTTGAACGTGTGGCTATGTATAATACAAGAGGGTGAGTTTTCATTCATACTTATTATGTTTAGCATATGGAGACGCAGTCATTCTGTTGTTATCTATCATCACATAGACGTACCGCTTATAAGGTCATTCTACCACAATGGGACATAAAATGCTGGTGAAAACTAGGTTTTTGAAAACAGGTTATAGTGGGGGCGAAAACCTAAAAAGTGGAAGGGGGATATTTTCCATTTATTTATCCACATTAGGGCATGGTCGTGGGCGTTGTGAAATAGTTAACAATTGTTAGTTTTCTGACAATTTTCAAGAGAATCTTAGTTGGAAAAACGACAGTGTCGGTAGTGAAAAAGATGACCAAATGCAAGACATCCCAATTTTCTCATAGAATTTACGCGAATTAAAAATTATATCTTTAAGACAGGTGAGCGGTGACTTACCTTCATGTCCTCCCGTGGTGCAGCTGTTGTAATTAAACTAATTTTACAAAATCCCCACGTATTCACAGATTTTTTGTCCATGTTTTTATCCGTAGACATTTCGTGTTGTTTGTGGTGGGGGCGAATCATGACGTCATCATTAGCAAAATGGTGAATATTTCTTTCGTTCGAAAGTACCTTTTTTCATTGGAAAAGTGTAGACATTTTAAAGACAATTGGCCAGGTCTTTCATGAAACATCTTCAAAAAAAGACAGCCGCAGGAATACTAGCACCCTATTATCTCAAAAATACATCGTTTATCCCAGATCTTACATGTAATTTTTGTTAAATTTTAGACTGTATTCAATCCTCTTTTTTTTAAATCCTTCACTCAATTCAAGGTCGGGTTGCCACTTAAAGGTGTAAAGTTACTTTAAAAGACGTAGAAATAGAAAGTAAACAGAGAAATAGGTGTAATTAATAACAAAAAAAAAATATTTCCATGAAAATGGCGATTGACATTAGATTTGAAAGTGTTAAGATCATAAGTAAAAGGAAAGCTATCTAAAGACAGAAAGTTCTAGATCCTTCACTCTCATAAATATTTTTTTACCAGTAAACGTTTTAAATTCATTTGACTGTATTGTCATAGGGTAGTGTTTGTAAAATTAAGCTATGACGGCTCATTCATCGCAAAAAGTAAAATTATACACGACGGCAAAAGGTTATGACGGAATTTGTTCAAGTCGACATACGCCAACGACTAAGGTGCAGCTCTGGGTGTGTCTGCCACTCACGTCATTTTGCGTATGAGAAGAAAACGTAGTCCCATTCAAAGGACTAGAGGCTAGAAGACTAAAAGCAAAGTTATATAAAGACAGTTGGTCTTGACTTTCCCTTCAGTTGTTTGTGGAGAGGCCCCAAGATACCTATGAATAAAGTTGTCGGATCTGCCTCCTGAAGTGAACGCTCACTTCGCCTTTTTGGGAACCGTTACTCCTTTACACCGAGGATTGAATCAAGTCTCGAAAGAAATCTTATCTCACCTACTGCTATTGAAGCCTAAAGCCGTCATCAATGAACTGATTATTGTACGCAGTAGGATTTACCTGTTTATGTTAAGAACAATTATTTTATTTGTCTCGTTACTGTTTCGTCCGCTTTCCGCCACTTGACGTTCCACCCTTTGCGGCGACTCCGTAACATCAGGCATGCCTCAAATTATTTTAATATCATTCTTGTGAGCAAAAATATTTCCCATTTGTTACCGGATGTCAATAAATATAATGCTAGTGTAAAAACCTTGCTCTCAACCTTTTGTTCGGTCTTCAGAATGTCTGTTACTTTCTACTTCCTGTATAAGCAATGTTATGAACCCGAATTTCCTTGCTTTGTACCACCGGACAATTGATGGAGGTCGTCAAGAGGACACACTGAACTTTGGTCGAACATTTTAACTAGCAGAGACATAATTTCCCCCTTGTTGATTTTCATTTGCCATTTTCTTAACATTTATTTTTCTCATCTTCTTAACATTTTTCTCATTTTCTTAGTGTCTTCTCAAAGTTCGCGACAGTGGGACTGCAGATAACTAGAGTCAGTTATCTTACAAATACTACTGAAATAATAACAGCATTGGTTTCCGACAGCGAGGTGCACACGAGGAGAGCTTGGGGCATGCTGTGAAGAAACCCAGAAATTGAGAGAGCTGAAACATTAAGTGATGATATGCAAAACAGAAGTGCAACATTTCCACTTGGATTCAGTCCTACTGCCTTAGAAAAGTTCTAATTTGCCAAAGCGATTAGTATCGACGCGAAAACATCGTTCACAATCCGCAAAATTGCTGAACACTCACCAAGAACAATGTTAATAAAATCATAGTGCTGAATTCTCAATCATGGTACCGCCTCCGTTAATGATCAAACCATATTGTTTATTTAGTACTATTGTCATTCAAATGGGGTTTTTTTAGTCAGTCAAAGCAATCAACCTGTCCAAAGCTCCTTGAGAAAACTTGAAGAAGACACTGGTATGTCAAATTCTGGAAATAAAATCTTTTTTTCATATGCTTGATTAAAACGGAATCGTTGAGAAGAGAGAATTAAAAATATTTCGTTTTGGAAGATATCAGAGAAATTAAAAATAAGCCACCACCAGTATTCGAGACAGTGGTCCACGCATGCGCACAAAGCTCAGTTGCTTGAGTGCACATTTCTCTAGGTTTTTTCCAAAACTGAAATATAGTTCTATAAAAATTTCGCTTGAAAGCTTCTTCATGAAATTCACCTTTGGAGGAGGGATGGATATGGGCAAGTTCAATGTGCGTCAGTCTTCGCAGCGTGAATGCGTACCTCGTGTATAGACACTTTTCAGCATTTTCAATAGATGATTAAGTGGCTCGTTATCTATTACTAAAAATGCATCAAATTGATGACGAATTTCACATCTTCTCGAGCAGCAGACATCATTACTTCTTCATTGCCAAAGTCTTTTCAAGGATTGAAAACCTTGCTACTAACTTCATTGAGGACATGATCGACAACGTAAATAGTACTGCCTGTTTCAGTTGTCACTGATATAGGGGCTACGTCGATAAACAGGCATTTTCAGGCAACGTTGTGTAATTATTTGTTGACGTGCGTATCGCAGCCACTACTTCCACTTGAACTTCATGTCATATTTTAAAACCAATAGATCCCTATTTACTGGATTCTTATCCTCTCAGCCGTATTAGAAATTAAAGGGAAACAGACGATGAAAAATACTCAATTAAGAAATAATTATATCTTAAAATTTAAGGCAATACCGAAATTTTAATCACATATTTCATTTTAAAGAAAGTGTAGGGAGTGATGCTGCAGATGTGCGAAAGGTTTGCCTATATCTCGAAAGATACGTCAGGGTTTCCTTTCACTAAAAGCAGTTGGGTGCTTTGTTCTTCCCCGCCTTTCGTAAACTAACACAAAATACAGTTCGTACTCCAAATGTATTTATGTAACCCCAGTTTCTAAACCCATTCTTGTGTATTTAATGGGTCCTGGTATACCATAAACTGCAAAGTTACCCGATAAACTAAATTTAGCTTCTATTATGGTCACTGGCTTGATTCTGTGACCTCATTAGAGACATGCTTTGAAAGTTACGCCTGCAAGTTGATCGGTCGGAAAGCCTTAACTTGTGTAAATAGAGCATTTACTACCTGAATAAGTACATATGATGCATGTGTGCATTCGTTTATTTTTGCAGCAATATATACTTATTACACAGTGTTTCAGGGGTCGGGGGGGGGGGGGCTGGTAGGGAAGAAAATCTTCTAACATTGCTTGCCACAGTTGTTATAGAGGTAAGGGTCAGTTCCCCTGTTCTCTCTGAACACAGCCATACTGTTGCAAGTAGTCATTACAATGGTGGAGACAACTGATGATCAAGGCAACACTAAGGACCCATTTGATGTTTGACCGCTGCTCCCTATTACCATTTTTCAACCTGGTGAGTTATCAGAAAAAAGCAAAATTTACCGGAAACCTGAGCAACAAATTTCCCTCGAACATATAGGCTGATTGTTACGTATTCGTGACTCTGTATAGAAATTCATTTATAAACAAGAGACTCTTAAGAATCACGTAGCAAATGAGAAATGATCTGACTAGCAGCCCCAGACTGGAAGACGTTGGGAGTGTGTTGGGCTCAACGTACGCCCTTACGTCTTTTTTTTCTGTCAAAAATGATATCTTGGTTTAAACGGGCCTTCGCGTTCTGTGCCCTGTCTCTAATCAGGAAGCAAGGATGTTCCTTGACGTCAACAGCAGTCCTTCATAAACTGATTAAGCTCAGATACCACTGCGTTCCAAAATGGGAAGACATTTAAAATAAAAAGTGACTACAATAAGCAGACAATTCAATTTTTGGGGGGGGGGGGGTTTAGGGGGAGGGAGAGCAATAAAATTTAAAAATTAAAAATCATCGATATTCCTAGGATATCAACCCACCTAACACATTCAGAATATGCGCCCATGGATACAGTAAAGGTTATAGAAATTTCCGGATAAGCTTTAGCTCGCAAGGCATTATAACATTATGCTACTTTCTGCTCAGCATTAAATCAAGAATTTTCGGAATCTTTCTGACGCTGCACGTTCTGATACTTCAAAGACATTTCTCGTACTTTAATATGTCTAATCTTCCTGTTCCTAGTCTCTTGCTTGGTCTTCACTGGAAACAAGTTCAAAAGGGCGGAACAATTTTGCAGAAGCACAACCCAAAACGCAAAGCTTTGATCTATAGAATCATATGATCGTGCCGACTTCCATCAAGTCAAGGTCTGTAATTTCGGACGATTTTCTTTTCAAGATCTTTTCGTGGGTTGCAGCTTGAAAAACGAACATTGTCCGCGTTTGTGGCTTGATAGTTTTGAGGTCAAACTGACTTACCATGAGCATCGCGATAGTAGGCTGTAGTGACACTGCGGAATCGTTCCTGGCCTGCTGTGTCCCAAATCTAAGCAAATACAAACAAAACATCATGCCAGTTGTTGAGCAGGTGATAAAACAAAGTCAATAAGGCTAGTATATATTCGATAAATTCAATATCCTGTCAATAGATAATACAATGTCAGAATGACATAAATATGACCTACCCTAATTTTGATCTTGTTATAAGCACCATATTCGCTTAGCACTTACCCATGAATTTCACAATTTAGTCTGACATGCGTAACTACTGCTGCTACTTGCTTTACAAGACAAATACTGAGCCAAAATATAAGTGTGTAAAGGGCTTGACCACACAGTTTGTAGAGGGCGCGGGAAAGCGCTCCAGACGACAGCAATAATTAACTTCTCTTTCTCGGCACAGGAGAGTGTAGCGCAAGGGGCATTTTACCCTTTCAAATAGTTTTGATTAACCTGGGAAGTCTGCTTTATTACCTGTCCTGTTGAAACAAGTCTCTTTTCTCCTTTCCGAGAAGCGCCAATCGGCAAGCTGTGTCACTAACCGAAGTACTCCTTACTGCATCTTTCTTTCTGTACATAGTATTATCTACAAAATTACGGTCTAGGAGACGCGGTCATATTATCAATTTCCGCTTTAAAATTCCTTTGCCATTCGAAATGGTTACTAAATTAAAAGAGAAGAGAGAGAACCCTATCGAATAAGGAAAAACCCTTCTCTCATTAGATATCGAAACTGTGATCCCTTGTTCCAGGGCTTTTTGCTGTCGCACCCATCTGTAGGAGCTACACGACTTTGGTAAATGGTGAGAGCAATGCATCAGTACATGTCCTGCTTGATACAGTCAAATTACACACATAAAGGAACAGAATTTGCGCAAGTTCATCTGCACCCTCTTCGCGTGTGAATAGTATTCAAGACATCAAGTGCCAAACTAGTTCAGTAAATTTTCTCGTGTAGCTCTTAATTTTTCTTCCTTTTTTGTAGGCTTTAAATCCTTTTGCTTCCGTAATTCCTGAGTTTTGATGACATTACAAGCCTGAACACTGACACACTGACATTCGCTTGCAATTTTTCCAAAATATTTATATTTAGTATACGATGCCTGTCAAACAATAGTCAGGAATATGAAAAAATGTCTCATGACCAGGGGTGGAAGAATGGCCGTTTCGTGGCCGAATTCTGCTTAGAGCCTCCCCATATCATCATTAGTAACGTTTTGCATATTATTTTTGAATTTTCCTCTAAGCTATCATTTTTAAAAATTGTGATAAATCTTTTTGATGATGTGTTTGCCCTTTTTATTTTACATACCTCAATTCAAGTAATACTTACAATTTTTCAGGGAAGAACATGTAATAGAATTGCGCAAGGGAGGAACACCAGAAAAAAGGGCACGAAACGTATGAAATCATCACATTACGATCTGAGGTGGTAACCATGGCACTAGCAAATATTAAAGCGAACGAGTAAAGCTTCTGCATACATAAAAGTTATCTTTATAAATCAGACCAGATCTCTGCCAGTATAGTGGTCTAGAGTTCACAGCATAGAAACAAATCAAGACCAATATAAACTTATATGATATCTCTTTCTGTCTCCAGTGAGACAATAACACAGGGTAAAAATAACGCGCGTCCTAGGAAAACAGGACTGCAAGGCTTTATCACCGTACCGTAAAATGTTCGAGTAGGTATTCGAATCCCTAACTGAACTTAAACACATGCATTTAAGTGTCATAGAGAAGAGACGATTTGAAAATATCAAGTATGAAGAGATACTAGAGAAAAGTGAAAATGCCTCTTCAAATCAGATATTTTCTCTTCTCTATCACACTTTCTACTTTCAATGGGGTGTGGACAGCATGATGGGCCGGATGGCAGTCACATGGCACGGAGAGGCTGGTCTCCAAAACTGCGTAGAGTTGGATGCGATATCCATCGGTGGAGTATCAGGAACTAATGTGGCGACTAGAGAAAAGTGAACTATGTTCTCACCATAGCTCAGTCGGTAGAGCAGCTCGCCGTGAATGCGTGGGTCCCGGGTTCGAATCCCTGTGGTGACATGTTCACTATTCTCTAGTATCTCTTTAAACATGCATTTAAGTTAAGAACGCTGCAACTTCAATAACCTAAGTCCTAAATAAAGACGTTATCTTGAACATACAACCCCTGGCCTCTTAGTTTTTCTCCAGGTGTAAATTTGAATACGACACAATACAAGTAAGGTCTTAAAGCCATCGCTTGCCACGGTCGAAATACGTACCTGCAGTTTCACTTTTGATCCGTCTACCTCAATGATCTTGTTCTAGATGATAAATGACAACACGTGACTTCTCCATGTCTCCAAATACATTCATATTGCAGAAAATCAGTTACAAAGTGAGATAGAGATAAAAGAAAGACTTACATACAAGAAGAAGAATGGCCATAAAGAAAACAAAAGATAAACAAACGTATGAAGAGGAAGGAAAGAGGCTTCTAGACGCACATGTCACGCCAGTACTATAGAAATAAGAAAACTTTTAACTACAACAAAGAGCAACTCGCTTATGCTCTTTAAACAATCTTCCTTATGAGGATTTCCAACTGTTTCAAAGTGACAGTGAGTACAACATTGGACAATTGAGATGAGTTCATTTGTCCACCCCTACCGCCAGGGCACAGGAGCAAAGAACAATGAGAAAACATTTATGCAAGATGTTCTGCTGAAGAATGTTTCTAAGGTTCAGACCGGTTACAAGTTATATTTCTTTTCTTGTTTTCTTCGTAACAGCACCAGGACATAGTTGGTAGATGGTTCCTTCAACATGAAATCACTGTCTTCGATTCTTCACACAGATCTAACACCTATTACAGCTTCGATATCACCTTCCCTCCTTTGTGACCGTCTGTTTCTTCTTGCACGTCTATCATTGATGATCATTTTCCTATGTTTTATACGAATCCACTTTGGTTAATTGATCAATTCTTCGATATAGTAAACTTTAGTTTGTCCATCTTTGAAATGTTGATATTCCTTTCCAACTGATTCACTCTACGACCATATTTTTCTACTTCAAAACAACAGGTCAACTTAGAAGAACATCAATATTCGTTCCTTTTTTTCATCGAAGCACATAGGCAAAATTTGTACCTAGCAAAATGTCTTACACTGGCCTGTTCGGATTCCATCCTTTTTCTTATCTTTCTTGAAATATTGTTATGTTATGTAAGCCATTGAGATGAACAGTCACGATTTCTTACTTCTAGTTCTACATGTTGCAATAATGAGACTTTTAGATCATTTTAAACGAAATATACGGCTAGTATTATACCATAATAGAATCATGAAATAACTCCCCTACTCCCTTCTTCGATATAGAATCCAGCTTAACAACATGACCTAGAAAACACCAAGAAATGCAATGTATTGTTTGATGTTTCCAAAATCGGTTCAGCACTTTTAAGTATCACTTTCGTTGCTGATAAGAACAATCGAGTGGGCTGGATGTGGTTTGCAGGTTCTGGGTTGAATATATCAGTTGCACAAGTCAGCAATGCCAGCTGAAAGTTTCCCCTTTGCTGGGCAAGATGAAGCCGAATCGGTCTTTATATTCGATGACTAATGGATCTGTAATTTTATCTTCGACGACTAATGGATCTGAAACTTTCGTAGCCGACAAGACGCTTCTATTTCTGCCCTTTGATCTCAGCTTGCATGCATCACAAACAAAAAAAGCAATTCCTCGTGGGACGTTTTAATGCTTCTTTATCCTTGAACTCAGCTGGAGCAGCTATGAGCCAAAGAGTTTCAAACTGGAGATTAGTTATTCCCAACAGCACTTTGTTATGGCCATAAACAAGATACCCCAGAGCACCTGTTCACAAAGGAGGGGGCAGACTTCTGTGGGATAAGATTTTTATCTTTGATCGCAAGTGCCAAGTTTAAAGTAGCTGCGATTTATTTGTCCATAGTTGGCTTCTTGATATCCGAACAATCGCCGGGACGAAATTAACACCCAGCATGCCCCTTTGATTGGAGGCAGCAGCAAGTTGTAAGACATTTGAAGAAAGAGAACTTAAAAATTTGTATATCCATTCTTCCAACCACTATGAAGATCTAGCAAAAAATTGGCGATTGACATCAGTCCAAGAAAATCAAATTAACATCTATTTTGCTAAAAAACTTTTAAGGAAAATCAGCGCTGCAGTCTAGGACACGAAATGCAGTGGTTAAGGTTCAGCCGTTACTACAGTCTTTTATACTAAAGCTTCAGTGCTTAATCCAAGTAGATCTATTTGTTGCTATCAGGAATTCTCGTGAGAATGTTCTGCTTCTTTCTTGTTCAACCAAATGGTGTAAGTACGATTACTACCCTAGTGCTGGTCAACGATACAGTAGTTAGTCGAAAAACGGATAACCACGCTGTACTGCAGAAAAGTTTTCAAAAGAAATGCGGAACTTGAGGAATTGGAAAATGAGGAAATGAAGCCGACCTGCTAAGGTTAGAGCATCTGTGTCATAAGAGGGCCTTAAACTCAAGTACTGGTGCAACAACATGATCAGAGGTTAGACTAAAACGCATTTACGCACCTTAACAAACTATCGTAAAACAAAGTGTCCCTATTCCGCTCATAATACTAGAATGAGTTGTTCAAATTACAGCTAATGACGAGTAAGAAAAATTGCCGGGCGCCAATCATCTAATGCCAACCGGTAACTACTTTACTGAATGCAATACAAACTAAAAAAGACAAACTAAATCTAAGAAAGCTCTACACCATTAGGATAATAAGCCTCATAAAAATCCAGATTCTTACATTAGTTTTACACAAAAAAGCTAATGGCAACAACATCGTGGCAGTGAGGCATCATCTCGCCAGGCCTAAAGAGTGGTAAAACTCTATAATGCATAGTAAAATAATTAAATGATAGATATAAAGATGCATGAACTTAAAATCTGTGCTTAAAACGTTTTACCAAGTATCCAATGACAGCGGAAGAGGATTACACTTTTCAGAAGAAAAATCCACCTTGGAGTTATTACTATCGGATGCAAAGTTAACACATCTTTTGTCACAATCGTTAACATATAGACAGATGGTTTCACGGGAATAACCTCGAAACAAATACTGTGTAACCTGTCTTCACACCTATACAGTTGCTTACCCTGAAATCAATTCCAACAGTTGAAATGAAACTCCCACTTAAAAATGCTCCGTCTTTGAATCGGATAAGAACGCAAGTTTTGCCAACACCACTATCTCCTATTAGGATAACCTACGACAAAAATAGTAGTACAAATATTACCAAACGTCAAATCACAACTTATCACGCAACTTTCATGTGACTAAATGTTCAAAGACGTTTTAAGCGTTACTCTTTCGCAAATACATCTAATGAGGAAATCTATTCCGTTTTGAATTTTTACTACCAATAGCACTGCCTCAAGGATCATCACTAATACTGTTCATAGACGTGCTATCTAGATCTGCAGGGGGAGAAGGAAGGAAAGCAAGGAAAGAAAAGCATTCTCCGTATCTTTCACAAATATCTTGTAAGTATACTTAGTGACATCAAACACGGGTGAATATGCAAAGAAGGCCAGGCTTTAGTTATAGCCCAAT
Organism: Carybdea cf. marsupialis auct. non (Linnaeus, 1758); assembly: GCA_010016065.2. Taxonomy (NCBI): domain Eukaryota; kingdom Metazoa; phylum Cnidaria; class Cubozoa; order Carybdeida; family Carybdeidae; genus Carybdea; species Carybdea cf. marsupialis auct. non (Linnaeus, 1758). The sequence continues at coordinate 1,753 of JAAAKL020013866.1, read as the reverse complement.
AAATCTAGTTCAAAGAAACAAGATGGTAAGGGTGACTATGGCGAAGACGTCATCAAAATTTCTTAAGAGCTGAACGGAGCTACGAGTCATAAAAGTCGGTAAAAAGCCGACCATGAACAGCAACCACGGGTGCCAACGTCGTCGCAACCCCAATTACCACTATTACAATAGTTTGCGTTACCTATTCCTTTCTCGAAGTACAGTACTGACGTGAATTTGCACCCGCCGTAAAATAGCGTCCCTCTCAGATTAGCACCTCCCTTTTAAGCTCCGAAAAACAAATTAAGCACCTCTCAAGAGTAAGAGCTCCCACTGCTTTCCTGATGGAAGACGTATCTTGCAACTATCAAAAATGGTAGAGTTTCATAAGTGGCAATTGTTCCTTCAAAAGTCAAAAGTTTGTAAGTATTCTACGATCTTTTTAATGCCTGCCATGAAGTAGCACCTCGCACGAGTTAGCGCCTTGTAAAAATGTTCATAATCAGATAGGTGCTCCGCTGCTAATTCAGATAAATATATCACAGAATATTGTGTATATTGACGAGAATAGATCCATGCAAATACGAATACTACTGCTTCACAAGTGTTCAGTTTCCTTTTCAAAATTTCCTCGCGTAGACATCGTTTTCACGTTTATTCAATCCTACAAAAGCATGATGGCTTCCTACGTTAAATCCGGGGGTTGTTGCAAATGCTTCATAACTGCTTACTATATCACACACGTGTACGTGCCTAATACTGTATTCCTAGACCTCAAACAACAGACACTACTTAAGGAGAAATCACTAGTATGAGTCGAGTCACAATGCCCTACTAATATAGTACAACCCTAACAGTGCAAATCTCAAAGCCAGAGCATTCGATCGACCCACTGCCTGGGTTTCCTGAAAATGCAACATTTTAGCGACTCCGTTCAATACAACCATCTTTCCGAAGCCAAATAGTCCTTCCTCGTATCCAATTTTGAGAACAATTTTTTGAGCAAAAAAAGGCCGAAACTTTGTTAAACAACTATTTTAATATGGCAAGGGGCGAGGCACGACAGTCTACCAATAAGAGGCCTCCTGTGACCAGTGGGTCGGATAGGAGTGGCTTCCACCCATTCAACAAATGTGAGAGAACTTGCGGCGAGAGGAACATTTGTGTTGTCTCCTTCTCCGTTTGCAGTTGACTATCTTCCAGTTGACTCTGCAGCATTGGCCCTCTACTATACTTTTGGGTTACTATCGTTTTATTTTCAGTAAAAGAGATTGCAGGGTGTTCTTGAGGCGTTTTAAGGCGTCTTATACCTTATTTCTCATGTAACAGACGCTGCCTGGATTACTGTGGCATTAGCTATCCGCATTTTCACGTCTTTGAACATTGCCCAGCTTTTAAAACTGATAGTTACCATGTCAAAGCAGTCTCTGCATTAGTAACCGTAGTTTCCATGCTTTCAGACAAAAAACTTTTGGGTTATTGTGCTCGGTTCTCTATCAAAAGCAACAGCTTTCAGAAGTTATTAATTAATAATTTACATTGATTGAGAAAGGGGGAGAGATTTAGAAGATTGTACATCATATATCTACAATATCTCATATGTCACTTATGGTTGATTGGATCTCCACCAATATTACTGCTATGTCATACGACTCCCGTGCAATTTCACCACTGTAGCACACCTCCACAACTATTCATGCTATTTGTCGAGTGCTCAGGAGTCAAATTGCTACCTAAAATAATCATCATTCATATATAACTTTCTAGCATGTCA
>JAAAKL020013865.1:0-12237 GCA_010016065.2 Carybdea cf. marsupialis auct. non (Linnaeus, 1758) | reverse complement strand
TCAGGCAGACACACAAGCAGTCATGAACTACATAGTGTAGATCTCATAAACATGAAGTGCTTGGGGCGCTGGCCCAGTTCGAACCCAGGATCTCCCACTCTGAAAGCGAAGAATTTACCATGGCACTAAATAGTGCAATAGTAAAGTCGACAATCTGGCTAGTCGATCCCAAATTCTCACCACCACCAGTACCCTTATTTTCTGTTTTGCTGTAAGCTTCATTGGTGCCATTTCATTGATATAAGTACTCAGGCAGACTGACAAGCAGTCATGAACTACATAGTATAGATCTCATAAACATGAAGTGCTTGGGGTGCTGGCCCGGTTCGAACCCAGGATCTCCCACTCCGAAAGTGAAGACTTTACCATGGCACTAAATAGTGCAATAGTAAAATCGACAATCCGGCTAGTCGATCCCGAATTCTGACCAACACCAGCACCCTTCTTTTCTGTTTCGCTGTTAGCTTCATTGGTGCCATTAAATTGATATAAAGACTCAGGCAGACAGACTTTTGTCGTCCATGCACCACCATACTCATTGCCATTATCATAATCACCACCACCACCATTATTATCATTATCATTATCATTATCATTATTATCGAATACCTCTTGCAATGAAAATCATGTTGTTCTACTATGATCAGATAAATCACTTAGTGTACAGATTTGGAGGTTATTTGCAAGGCTGGATGTGAACAGCCAAAGAAGAGACAGAGATATATGAAGAAAGTGGTAAAAGGTATAGGCAAAAAGAACAGTCCAAATTCTTGCAAATATCTTATTGCTTTGTAGTAACTTAAATAAGTAAATTCAATGTGTTTCTAAAAAAGATGACAATAATCCCCTTTGACATTTTGAAGTGAAAGACTGCAATAACTAACAATATGTTTGTTTGATGTTTTAGTGACCCAGATCACTCATCACAAAATTGCATTTACACATTTTTGCATCATTTAAAATGCACCCAGTGCTTTAAATAAGAGGGCTTCATTTCAATGTTTTCTGATTTACAGTGGGGGAAAGTGTAACACTGTTTTATGAAGCTCAGTTTTCATCTCAGAGTCAGGTAAGTTATAACTTTGGATTAGCAAAACTGTTAAAAGTTGTTCCGCTCTTTACACCAAACATTAGTTTCATTCAGTGTTTTGTGTTTTGCAATTGATGCATATATAAAATTATTTCCATTGTTTGTACCTTTTGGGTTCTGGTTACAACTTGTGTCACTTCAGTATTGTTGTTCTAGGTGTTGGTCATGATGAAGAAGATGTCTTTCTGTTCTTGTTTTATTTTGTGAGATGTGATATTTATCAAAAGCAACTGACAAGAAATATCAGTACTGAAGCGATAATGCCATACCATTTGAAATCAAGTTTTGTTCTATAGTTTTTAATGGTGTATTGAAATAAATATCTTTGTTGCGAGTTTAAGTTACCTTTGTGGTATGTTTATAGGGTATCATCAGCACAAATGTTGCATCACCTTCTTGAAGACTCTAGATAGCTTTGCTACATTTCTTGAATTTTAAATTGCTAGAGACCACTTAACATAAAGCTTTTAATACAGTAAATGCCTGTGCTCAAAGTTTATCTGTTATATTTTGCTTGTTTATTTTGTTTGTTTTGTCTGCCAAATAAAGCACTGTTTTTCTTCATATTTATAGGTAACAGTAAGCGAAAGTAGTGCAACTGTTCGGTGGAAAAGTAAACAGGTAAGATTACTTAAGAACTTCTTAAAAACAAAATATTTACCCAATTGCTGGATATTGCAGTGGTCACACTTGCAGTCAGCTTTCAGGTTGACGAAGAAAACTTTATTGACCGTGTTCATAAATGGGACTAGGATATATCAATCAAGGGAGTGCATGTTATTAAAATGGCATCATCAGTGAAAGTGTAAATCTATTCATTTATATGTAGAATCTCAAAGATAGAGTGCAAAGGAAAAAGCCTTTGTTTCTGTGCAAAGTTGACCTGAAACAGTGAAAACCAACATCGCTTGGCTGCATGCAATACTAAGTGGCTGGAGTTAGACCAGGCCTCTTCAAACTTCAAAATGCTACTAGCAATTGCATATTAAAAGCTTTTAACTGCTTAAAGTACTTCATTGATTTCTTTCATCGATAATTAAGTGTGTGCTGCTATACAGTGTGTTTTATAAATGTTAAGTGGGTAGCAGTAGACTCAAGCAAAGCAATTTACCAGATTGCAAGATGGTAGATGGACTAAGTGGGCAATGGAATAGACATCAAGGGGGAAGGGTTAGAAGGACTGGAGAACAGAAGACTGAAGAAGTGTTGGACTGAAACTGAATTTCATAATTTTACTGTGATTAGGGAGGCATAAGGTAGGCCATTAGGGGAAGAGGTTTTGGAGGCCATCTACATGCAGCGACATGAATGACTGAAAGAAGAAGGGGGAAGAGCAAGAAGTAAGAGGAGAAGAAGTAGAAAAACTGATGTGCAAAAGGAAACATTAAGGATTGCAATGGCCAGTAGGCAGTTGACAGGCTGTCATTAATGTTAAGGCACACAGAGGGCATTAGAGGCAGTATATGGAGGTTAGGAGCCAATCTGTAGATCCAAAAGATGCAACACTTTGTAGCAGCATGCCACCTCACTAGTGCACAAGCAGCTAAAAGGTTTGGCTATGATTAGAAGTGGAAAGGACCAATATATGCACTCCTTTTGATGTTAATACAACTTGGGCTCTTCATTTTCACAGGTCATGAAGGGGACACTAGTACAGACTGTAAGGGGGTCATATGTATGAGTACTGTGTTATTATGGTTGAGAATTTAGCGTGTTGATGGTTTGTTTTGTTTCTTTGTCATGCTGGGGTGTGTTTTTTTGTGTGTGTGTGTGTGGGGGGGGGCATTTCTATGGTCGTTCTTTTTGAATATGTAAGTAATAAATATGGAATCAGTGGCATTTATGAAATGTATTAAAATTGTTCTTCCATTTCACTTTTTGTTACAATCAAATCTTTGACTGTTTTTTACAACATTGACCTAAACAAACAGGTTAACAGTCCCTTGTATGGCCCAGCCTCCAGTCCCAGTGTTTGCATGAAAAGAAAATCAATCACACAGATCAAGGTAAGAGCATTACTAAGTGTGTATACACCAGTATAGCATTGATGCTAAATGTTTCTTGGGATGACTCCTCAGTGCTTAAGTCTGGGATCTATGTGAAACAGAAGAGCAATATATTATCAATCAATATTGAAATCCTGGTCTGTGTACACTGATTTCCTCTAAATTTAACTATGCTGCTAGGCTTAGCACTAATAGTGTAGGCAGTGAACAGGGAAAAGTGGTGATGATGTGTGGTCGAGGGGTGCGACATACAGCCTCCCTACTAACACAGTGTAGGGTGATTGCCAACCTATCTGGGGGAGTGGATAGTTTTTAGGCAAAAAGAGGTCGGGCTAAAATTCAGTACTTATTAGTGAAATGAGTCTTAAGAAGCCAAATATACCTATTTCAAGAGTGTGTGAGATGTACTTGGAGTTGCAGGACTTACTTGGAGTTGTGGGATTTACTTGGAGTTGCAGGATTTACTTGGAGTTGTGGGATTTACTTGGAGTTGTAGGATTTACTTGGACTTATAGGATTTTCATGGAGTTGAGGGATTTATTTGGAATTTTCAGGATTTACTTGAAGTTTTGGGATTTACTTAGAGTTTTGGGATTTACTTGGAGAAGTAGTATTTACTTGGACGTACAGGATTTACTTGGACTTATAGAATTTTCCTGGAGTTGCTGGATTTACTTGGAGTTGCTGGATTTATTTGGAGTTGCAGGAAAGCTCAGTTTCATCTGAAGTCATTTACCCGTTTCCCAACATGTAACACACACAACTTATAGCAAGTCTGCTAATTGTATAACTGTTCCCCTGGAATTTCTTCTATCCAGTTCCTCTTTCTCTATGTTTTTCAATGATTTTTATGGCGGAGGCTTTGCTTTCTCCCCGGTTGCAGATTATAGAGGGTGAAATATGAACTATTGGGGTGGTAAAAGATTGGTGTAGACATGGTGATTAGTGGTTGAGCGTTTTTAGAGAGAAAGTCCGGTTCCTATCTACTGTAAGTTGTTTTTCTAACAAAAAGTGAAGCGATGTCAATTACAACAGTTACAGAATTGTGTATCTGTGTATCAACAAAAAAGTAAATTTCACTTTCCTGTCAACGATTCCTTTCAAGTAGAGGCAAAGACTTAAGTCGATAAATTAAGCTCAGCATCAGAGAATTCTTAAACTAATCTAAGCTACCCTTATGAAGACAAGCCATAATGGCCTACTAAATGAAGGCACGTTACAGTTATCGAATTTTTCTTTTATAACAGTACGAGAAGAATTTCTGGTTCCTAGCACTCGCGATATTCCTCGGAATTCTCATTGGGGCTGTAACAATGTTAGCTGTGATAGCTTGTTGCAGAAAGACCCTTGTTGCCAGAAAGGTAAGGCTTCTGATGTCATATTAGTCATTTGCATTCATATGAAATACTTAATTATTAGTCTAATATTAGACATATCCTCTTGAAAATGAGCACCGATAATCCCAAAAACAGAATACATGAATTTGTACAAAGTTTTAAAAAATGAACTGAAAGGGAAATATAGCCTCAGTCCGTTCTTCCAAGTTGTCCCAAACAGAAGTTAGGAAAGAAACACTTAAAGGCAAGAAACATGGCATACACAAGCAAGAAAGGTGAAAAGTCTTTAAGATAGGGATTCTGTTGACGTAAATTCGCAAAGCAAGTGTTGCAATTGTGATGCATTTGAAATGTTTGTTTTAAGTATCGGAAAGAAATTTGAGGAGTATGCGGAGGTAAAGTGATGACGTCACAAATGAAATTTTAGAAATAGTACAATCTGACTCCAGATATCGAAAGCCACCCTTGAAATAGGCTCAAGACTGTTAATATTCCTTGCTTCCTTAAGTTGGGAATCAGCATTAAATAATAGGGTTTTGTTAGAGAGATTAAAAACTTTGAAACCTGGTATCTTGTTGTTGGGAAAGGGTATCACCCTCAATTTTTGCCAGTGACCTTCTCACTAATATGGGAATGAAATTGAGTTTTTCCCTTAAATGTTCAAAATCGTGACGTCACACTCTTCCACCGCATTAGTTGAAGATCACCACACAATTAGTTACTTGCGTATGTGATTAGCCCATATTGTTTAAAGTGTATCCATTGCTAGCTAACGAACTGCAAGTTTTTACATTTGTAGTCCTGTGTATTAGAAGCTGATAGCAAGTGGTGAGACTGACAGGCTCATACGTCGGAGCTCCACTGATTTGGTTCCAGTCCTACAGTAATGTCCTTGTAAGCTATATTGTGTCCTTACAAAAATGCAGAGCTTTAATTTTGGCACTGCTACATCAACGCCCGCTTCGACCGTGGTGAGGATATATTCTGAAAGGATTCGACCAGAAAATCCATTGTCGTAAACCCTAAGACAGCATATAAATGCGCCCTTAATGTGCTTTTCAGATTGTATTGCGTACCAAAGGTTCTTCATAATTGTTAACTGTTGCTCTGAACTGCGCATTTAAATTGTTATCGCACTTTTTATGCCCATTTTTCATACTAGAATTTGTGACTTTATTGCCACATGATAGTGAGGCTATGTAGTCGACTGTATATTTGTCCGAGGCTGAGTTATATATGTAGACTGCTTTCCCCGAATGCTTTTCGTACATCACTTTTGACCTAAAATCGGATTTAAAAGCATGTACTGATATGTGTGAAAGTAACTTCATGTGGGATTAGAGCCAACCGAACTTAAATTAATTGCTTCATTTACCAATCGTTTTGTCATCGAGTGATAGCATTTGGAATAATGGAATGCTTTCTATAAATTAAAAAGTACCTTAATTTCATCGTCTTTATCTCTGCTAATTTTGTAGTACATTTTGGAGGGATATATGCCCAACAAGGATGCAGAAAAGTCAAAATTACCGGAAGAAACCGGAGCAAAAGAGCTGGTGCAAAAACTCAGGAGGTAGGAGACTTATTTTTACACACTGAGAAAACAGTCTCAGGTGGACACTATGCTCTATCTTTAAAATTCTCTTAATGATGTGTTAACCAATTTATGTTGTATATGCTGCCGTAACTGACATTGCCAATTTTATTATTTTTCACCGCTGGTTTTTCGTTGTAGTACGATGCCTGATTGTCTATTCATGTCCTTTTTAGTGTATCGAGGCAGCTTTAGGATATAATATAATATAATAATTTAAAATTGAAATCTAGGCCTTTTTTTATGAATCGTTAGCTCCGTAGCTGTAAAACAATTGTAAGTGTCATTCTTCCTTTTCCAGGGAAAATCCACATATTGTTCAAAGCTGGCGCTATATCGGCCTTGAAGAGGGGCTTCACAAAGCTGAAGAGGCTCTGTGTGGGTAAGGAACCGACTACTATGTAAAACATCTCATGTTATTTGTTATCACTATTTATCCTCATCCCCTGCTACTTACCTTTTTCATTTATTATGTACATCGAAACTTTATTTATGGTATAGAACAAAATAGCATGAATTAGCGGAACTGTTATTGTACTTAAAGAGCTTTTATGTTCTGTCGCTTCTCAAAGTACAATTAACTAGCACTATAGACATAGGCTCCATATAAATTCCAATTTTTATTGGCTCGTTAGAAAAGACATCTGAGGACAGCTTTGTTTTTCGTTTTCTTGTACCATTTAGGTGATTTTTGTCTTTATGTGAACATTTTACGAAACATTTTTAAATGCAGTTATGTTTTGTAAACAGGGAATATTATTTCAAAAAGATACCGAAATGGAAGGGGAGTGCATTTAATCACTGCAAAGTTTAAAACGCAACTAATGCAGAGAGTAGGGGTCTCAGTTGATTGATTGAAAAAGCTGGGCGTTTTATTTTGCATATGACCTCTGAAGCGGTTTTAGTGTTTTCAAATGTTTCACGACTCGGTCGACGTCCTTATATTTTGTGTTCACATTGTTCAAGGGCGATGCGACTACTAGGAACGGTATTACCTTTCCCCTTCGGATGACAATCTATTCATGCTTGTAGTCCCCTCTCTGCCCTATCTCTAGAAAAATAGTTTCCCGACTTCACTAGAGGTAATGACAGAGCATAGTACATCCGGGATTGTGGCAGGCAAGCTCAGGCATCGAACTGAGGACCCTCGGATTGTGAGTCTGACATTCTACCACTATGCCACTACTGTATATAAGAGTTGATGACACCAAACGTGTTGTTCTCACTGTATAACAGTCTATTGGCCTAGAATGTATGCTTACTACGCAGCCTTTGTTGAAATCTACTCTCTCCTGTTTTAGTGAGATCCTGGTAGAGACTAGCAAACTTCTGATGGTGATGACGGAAGCAAAGATTAGACTATGGGCACTTTTTATAGAGAGGTACTCACGTCAGTTGCAGTCAAAGGGCGATACAACAGTTGAACTTCATAGGAAGGTAGGCGGGTGCAGCAAATAGGGGTATTGGTTTGATTTCATTCGGAAATTGAGAAAAGTAATTAGGTCATGCAAATGTTTTGTCATTATTTCCATTTGTTTTAAATTGCACGTTATTGTCGTATCGTGTTGATTTCACCTTTACGATATTCCCAAACTTAGCCTTTCAGGGCATGACCGACAGTCTATTTTGGCGAATGTCGTTTCCAGCTCGTTATTAGAGAGGTTTAGATCCAGTTCGAGTACGAGTTCGAGTTCGAGTTTTCCATTGGGCAACATGGTCTGCGCAGGAATAACCCAAGAAATTCGTTCTACTCAAGTTCGTTCTCAACAACATTTCTTGGAAAACTCGTATTCTGCACAACGACCTCTCGAAATTAGCACGTACCCGTTTCCATAACTTTTCTGTTTTGAAATGACTGAAATCAACAAAGAGAGCTTTTCATCTGGAAGGAGGATCATGAGAAAGATTTCGTAAGGGAACTTCTACTTGCAGAGCCTTACATGTGCAAGGCACAGTCCAAAGAAAGGAGACAGGCATGGTGGCTTTTCACCGAGAATCTTCAGTCATTTAAGGTTCCGTGTAACTGTAAAGTCTTAGGGACAAGCTCAAAAAATTAGTTGATCTATACAAGAAAAAGGAGAATGAGGAAGCTGGAGCTTCGGGAATCTAAGGGGAAGAGTTCACCCAGTTGTACCGTGGAATGATTGATGCGATGCACGAGGCAAAGAGCATGTGGGACGAGGAAAACAGCTCCTGTCCTATCGGAATCTTCCACAACTTCCAGTAATTCCTCCTTCTCTATCAAATCCTCGAGAAATAATACAGCAGTAGCTGTTATCAGAGTTTTCTTAGTTGCCTTGTTCGTTTTTCCAAAGTCGTATTCGTCTCTACTGTGGAAATCTAAACACCTTCGGTTGAAGAGGCTGAGTACAAGTAGAACCCAGACTGCCAGGTTGGCAAACTCGTACTTTTGCTTGTTCTCGATCTAAACCTCTCAATTAGCTCGGTCAACCTCGTTATGTGAGCTCTTCCTCCCAATCTCAACTGCCCCTCCGCAATCCATTGAAGACAAACTGGAGCAACAGAGTTGGCAATCTTCTATGTGAAATCTCTAAGTAGATTCACTCCTATTATTATGGTATGGGAGAAGCACCAGGTAAACACACAGCAAATTTGCAAGAGTGTACCTTATGATTCGTTTTCGAAATCCGCTGCTAGTGCACCAGTATCGGAGATATTGATTTTTTTTTCTTACTTTCATTACTTTGAATTACTCGGCAGCCATATATACGGTATTTTATGAAAATGAGGATCATATTTCTGATAATTTGTTGGTGGTACAAAATGAAGAAACTGCACGAAATAGCGAAAACTTTGTAGGACTGAAAAGCTTTTTTCGTCTGACACTCCTCAGGTTACCAAATCGTCAGAATTGAAATGCGAAGAAATCAGTAAAACTTATACCAAACTGTGTTTTGAAAGTAGCCAATCAGAGGTCTGACAAATAGATTGGTGTTATTTTAACCAATCAGTGTATGTGGAACTAAATAGTTAGCCGAAAAGGCCCAATGAAAAGACAAATTCTTTTTGTCTTTTCATTATATTTCTATATTGATATTAGCCTGTCACGTATGAGATAGAAAATTTTCCCTCGACTGTGATACGTTTTCCTCCTTATCGATTATTGATGCTTTAAATTATTTCCGTTATGAAGGTTATGGCAGATATTGACGTTTTCATGAAGCCAATTTCGGAGAAGAGGAAGGCACTTCAGGAAGAGGTCAATAGCGCAGAATTGATGGCTACAAAGAAGGAAGAAATCTTGGTTAGTGTAGAAATTATTTCCTGTCATCGTGAAGCCTTAACTTGATCTGTTTCGTACTGTGGCTTATCCACGAATGGTAACATGGGATGTGGTAAAGGAGCAAGTGGAATCCGTCACCGTTTATTGACGAGTGTTTGGGGTAATCAGAAATAGGAGAGCTGTGTGTGTTTACCTTATTACGTTGTCATGGTAGATCTTTGGGATATTGATTGTTGTTGATAGGAGGCTGCCTCGGATCAATGCATCACAGTGCTGTAGTAGGGGACGGTTTTGTGCATTAGGAGACTGTCGGATATAGACTTGTAAACTACGGAAGAGTTTGGTACAAATTTAAATGGCTTAAAGCAACGAATTCCTTTGTAGATAGTCAGACTGCCGCTAATAGTTTATATTGAAAGCCTTTCATCATCAGTATGAGTTGTAATAAAGGTTTTGGGTTTTGCTTATATCATATATATACCTATTACGAAGATTTCACTCCGACTGTTCATTTTCTTGCCTACGTGTTTTTATATATTTGTAAAGAAATGATGAGAGTGCAACGAAACGAGACTCTGTCAAATATCCGTGGTTCTACTTTGAGTGGGAAGAAGCTCTCAGGCCCTCCCTTTTCCAGCATTTGCTCGCACTGCAGTAACTGTTCTAATACTTTTTCTTTGTCAAAATTCGATTTCCTAGCTACAACTTACTCTGAGCTCGGCTTGTTACTCAAAGAAAGTCTTCTTTTGCCTAAACTCAAACCTTCTGTAAACTTATCACAGAGCTCTATTCTTTAGGACCATTAGGTTTTTTTCTATACTGTCGTATTGTTATGCGTTTTTGCTTAAAGTTTGCACCGTTATGGAATTTTTTGTTATTTTTTGATAACGATGTGAGACATGTCGACAGCTCTAGCAGAAAATTCTGTGTGTTCGTTGAATTTGGATTTACTCTTGATCACTATGGTTTTTCTACGCTCTCTTTGCTGGTCTTTTATATTTACTTTTAGAAACGAGTCTCTGTTGTTAATGTTTGACTTTATTAAGTAGTAGTTATTTGGGTAGGAGCATAGCACTGAATAGCAGCCGTTTACATTTGAACCGGAGAAACTGAAGAATAACTATTTTTGGTCAGATTTGGTTGATGATGAAAGCGTGTTAAACCAGATTTGCTTTTGTCTCTTCCGTCATTGGGTTGATTATGCTTGGATTGAGATTTCCAGCAATCAACAGGACAAAACCAAACCAGTGTCCAATTAGTAATACGTGTTGAGAAAGAAGGTTTTTGTAATTGCATTTTTCAACTTGAAGTGTAATTCACTTCTTCGACTTGATTTTTGAAACCATTGTCCCATAACCTTGCAAGTTTTTGTTTAGTTTCATGATAGAGGAACGTTTCCTGACTTAACATGTCCTGGAAGTATTAGTTGATATCAGCAGGCCGGGGCTTTATTAGTTTGGAGCCGCCGTGGTCTAGTGGATACGTTCCTGGCCATCAGATCTAGATGTTCTAGAGGGTCAGGGTTCAATTCCCGGAAGGACCATTGGTGACGTCAGGAAGGGCATCCGGTCTTAAAGTGCTCTATGCTCCAATAACAAGTCCCATGAATATGGGCACCGTCAAACCACATGACTGGGAGTAAAAGACGTTAAAGGAATTAAAAAAAAAAAGGGTGTCTGTGAGATTTGTTCAAGTTTCAAACAACTGTTGGCCTCAGTTGTTCTAGGTTCGGCCGGAGTGCGTGTCTTTTATCTTTGGCGTTTTGATGTGGTTCTACGAAATGAATTCTGTATGTTGTAATAAGATTGCATTGTAGGAATACCGCAAAGTCACACGACAGTTGGCTTTCTGTAGTATAACGTAGCATTTATGTAGTTAAATGTATTGAATACGTTTATAGTTACTAAACTAAGCCACCAATCTAAGCAGACACATATATGCAAAATACTACAGGAGACGAAAGTGGCGCGATTACATTTATTATGCGTACATTAAAGTTGATGAGTTGCCAAAACGTGATAGCACTCTAATAACGTATATGACTGTTTGATTTTTGTGTTTTTAATAATGCATACCGGCCATTCTGTAGCCTTGTTATTCGTCCTTATCCATTGCCAGGCATGGTGCTGTGCCGTCTCTACAAGCATAGCAGAAAAAGGCATCGCCATTCTTGCAAGTTTAGGACAGGCAGCAAAAATGAATACAGGCGCCAGAAAGGAGCTGCTCGATACATTTGAGGCGTTTATGAAGAGTTTAAACAAGTCTTTGCTTCCTTTGAAGTTCTGTGGAGTCCTTTTTCAGGAGAGTTTGCACGCCTGCCAACTTGGACATCTTCAATTGTATGTAAGTGGCGAAGTCTTTATGCTGATTTTATCGCTCATAGAACGCAGGGAAATGTGTGATTAAAATATACACTCTATGCGAAGTGTGACGTCACGATTTTGAAAATGTTTGAATTATAGGGAAAAACCCTCAATTTTGACGTTGCCCTATTAGCGAGAAAGTCAATGGCCATAATTGAGAGTGTTGCCCTTTCCCAACACGGAGATATCAGGTTTCGAAAGTTTTAAATCTCTCTAACAAAACCTTATTATTTGATGCCAGTTTCTAACGTAAGGATACAAGAAATATCAACAGCGTTTTCAGGAGAGATTTTTGAGATTCAAACGCTTCTAGTTTAAACATGTTGGAATGAAGAGCTTTTTTCTTTGGATGACATGATTTGGGGTAGGAATCATACGAATAACACATCATAAATGGCAGTAGGACAACATGTGAAGACGGCAACATCTGCCCATTCAACTGGCATCTCGTGAAACAGGCTGTAATTTCTACAATAGTGTTCCTGTATGAGTACCCAAGCTCGAAGACTGCTCTGCCGACGGGAGGTTTTTGGTTTGGAAAAGTACGTAGAACGCGGGTTATTTGCCGTTCGCATGATTATAAATACACCCAGTCTTCAAGTG
>JAAAKL020013864.1:0-12237 GCA_010016065.2 Carybdea cf. marsupialis auct. non (Linnaeus, 1758) | reverse complement strand
GGGGAACGGGGGTAAACATGATGATTATTTGGTTAGGGATAGTGTGTGTATATTTCAGGGAGAGCCTTAGAGGCTCTAGAGCCTTAGAGGCTCTTTTCAAAAAATACAAAGGGTACTAAAGATTACCGATGTTAATATCACCGAGTTCGGTTTCGACTCGAGAGTCTTCGATTTTTTGCTGAATAGCTGAATCAGTTGTCTGTTTGTTGTTCTGAAGCATTTCATCTAGAGCGTCTAATTCTTCCTGAATCTCCTCTTTAGCCTGTCCGACGCTAATCTTAGTGGAGGCGACAGAAGCCGCTATATCTGCTCCTTCCTCGATGTTTTCCAACGCCTTAGTTAAGCGCCCAAAACGTTGTTGACGGTTGCCCCAAAAGGTTTCCTCCATCGTTTCGTAAGCATTTTCAAAGACTTGCCCCGAACTGCGTAAAGCGTTACCAATCTTACCGATATTACCGACAGTAATCTCAGCGAGTCGCCATGTCGTGTTAAAGTAATCCATCGTTGAATCAATGACACTACTAGCGGCATGATAAATACGGTTTAAAGCACCTAATCTAACTTGGATAGCCGCAAGATTGTTAGCACCGATAACGGACTGTACGATACTGTTTACCGTACCCGATACAGCGTCCCATAACTGCACCTCAACCTCGTTCCCGTTCTCGTCAACTTTAGTTAATTTAAACCCTAGCGCTCTCGCGACTAATTGCACGGTGTCTACTACCGTTTCCGCTACGTTTCGAGACAACATCATCGCATTGTGAATAGCAAAAACGAGGTTCATTACCATGATGGCTTTTTGAACAAAACTATTGTTTGCGATCGCATTGACCGCCGTTAGTGTTGTATTCGCTACCGTCTGAACGACGTTTAGGGTGGCTACCAATCCATTAACGGCGGTTTGGGTCATTACAGCAATTCCGTTAAGGGTGGCAATACCAACGTTATTGGCTGTAACTTGACCTTGAATAAAATTTTGTTGGTTTTTCGCGGCAATCTGAGCGCGTCTTTGTGCCGCTTCCACCTCATATTGCTGAATAACATGCGATGCCTCACTAACGCCTTTGATGGCGATAATAGTTATGGTTTTAGGTTTAGTAACAGCTTTTCCTGCTACTTCCGTAACGATGGGAACTTGAATTTTTTGAGGTTTAGCAATCACGTAATCTTCATTCTCCTGTAATCCATTGCATTTACAAGGCTCTTTTTGAGGGATAACATTAGTTCCATTTTCCAAACTAGGTCTGTTCTGAGGGGTTTGTAATCCAGTTGGAATAGACGGAATAGAAACCGATGGCGCACCGCTTGTGCTAGTAGCAGGGGTTGTAGAAGGTGTCGTTACTGGCGCTGTAGGTGTCGAAGGAAGATAGGGAGAAGGTGAGGGGACGGGAAAAGGAAGCAAGGGGCGCTCGGGCTTCTGTGCAGGATTGGTTTGAGGATAAGGCTTGGGTCTGAGGCTGGGATACTTAATAGGGTTGAGCAGTGGAATTGGTGATGATTCTTGTTCTTGTGGCTGTTGCTGGGGAACAATTTGAGGCATTGGCAATAGAGGTTTCTGCGGGGTGATCTGCGGCAAAAAGCCAAGAGGAGAGGGAATTGCCTGTGAGGGTGAAGGTCTGAGAGGTGTGTTGAGAGGGAGTTGTGAGGGTTTTCTAGGATCTCGCTCTCTTCCTTGTGGAAGTCGAACATCTAGGACGACAACCGTTTCCTTGTTATGTGACTCTGGATTCTGAGTAAACCCATATCTCACATTGTATGTATCTGGGTTGCCACGTCCCATGATTAATCCGTAATGCCAGACCGTAGAGTCTTCGGGATCGTAATAAACTCTTCCTACTCCGTAAACTGGGCCATATTCCACTATCGTCACCTTCCACGAGTCTGTACCCTCTACGCCGTTTGAAGCCACTATATCTACCTCGTATTGAGCGTAGCTCCAGCCAATATCTTTGAATTTATTAGGTATCCCCGGTCTTTGGGGGTAATCTTCATTCCCTAACTGAGGGCGATTGGGATTGGGTAAAGACCAAGGCTTATTGAAGCTATCCGCTAAACCTTGATAAGCTTTCGCTGATTGTTTTGACGGCGATCGCCAAGAAGGGAGATCGGTGCGATCGCTTAATAGTTCTGTTGGTCTTTTAAAAGGAAGCAAGGGGAGTTTCGCACCCCCCTTAAACGCTTGAGGGATTCGATCCTGTAAACCTTGAACTAAGCAATTGAGAGTTGGCATTTTAACAAGGGCGTGCAGGGAACTCAGGTAAGGGACGTTGCCATTTCGGTCTAGGTGACTGATTAGATAGTCCTCTTCTGAGGGGGTTGTGAGGGTGAGAATGGTGCCAATGTGGGCGCGGGTCGATCGGGGGTGGATTCCATCGAGAATTAGGACTCAAGACAGCATCACCGGGACGGATAGCGCCTCCTTCTTCCTGCATCCACCTCTCCAGAGGAGTAAATTCGGAGACTGTGCGATTGTTGGGATTTTTCTTTGTAGGTCGTGGATTGACGTTATATCTAACAGGGGGTGGTGGACGATTCAGCATCCATTGAAGCCCTTGAGCCGCACTTGCGATATTAGAGGCAAGTGAGGCTAAATTGAGGGCGTTGCCAGCTATTTGAGAATATGCCCCTACAGCATTGTTGATATCATGCCAAGTATCAAGCCATGTTACGGACTTAAGCTCCTGATAAGTCGGCATTCCTACAGCGTCGGCTATCCCTGCGTTAGCGCTTTCTGGTCGAGTGTAGAAGAGGCTGTTAATCTCTTCTCGATAAGGATAGTCAACAAAAGGTCGAGGGTTCTCTCGTTGATAATGTTGATTCTGTTCGTAATTGAGAATCAGGTTCTCGTGAGCGGTTTGAAGATTAATGTAAGGCGATCGAGGATCGCTAAGTAATTTTCGATAACCCATAGTCCCCTAGCTACCTAGCCAATTGGAAGGAATAGGGAATTCAGCACTCGTCAGGAATTCCTTTGCGTGATCCCACTGTTTGCCCGGCAACATTTGCCAGCCGTTTGTCATAGCGATCGCGCCGCGAAAAATAAAGTAATCAACTTGCTCAGAGGTTGTGTTTTGAGTTGCCGGTGGACGGATAGGCCAAGTTACCCCACTAGCGACACTTTCAAGAACACCATTTTCATTAGTGTAAACAACGTTTCCCTGAGCGGCGGCGTTCGTCAAAATCAAACCATTCCATACCATCAGTCCTTCAAGGGTGTTGATGGAATTGGGGATCATTCCGGGTATGTACTGCATCTTGTACCTCGTATAAGTATTAATGTACTGTTAAAGATAGTAACACAGCTAAAGAGATGACAGTACCCAATAAAGTCGAGCTTTTTCAGTCCTTCTGCCGAAAATACGTTAATCGTAAAGTACGAGAATTTTTTCGCGATCGCGACGATGAAATCGAAAGTAACTTTAACGACCTCTTCGACAAGACAAATATTAACCACGTAATTAAAGGTTTATGCCTGCACGAAGATAACGATACGATTCAACAAACAATCTTTGCTTTTAATTTTTTCTACCGGTATGTTAACCCCAGTTCGGCTCTCGACTTAGACGATATTATTTATGGGATTCCCAAGGCAGACTACGAGGAGAGAGTACAGCATAAACCTCAGTTATTTTTCTACTTCACTCAGGACTACCAAGAAAGAGACAGAGACAGAAATAACGGTGCAGTAAGCCCAGTCAGAATGGAAGTTTCCTTGAGGGTGATGAATCCGGAGAAGTATCAATTAGCGCTAGACCCTGACGACAATACAGCCTTAGAACAGTTAGCGAAAGATATTAAAAAGAACTTTCAGGGCTACAAATACGAAAAGGGAATTTATCGTGCATCGTATTACGATCCGTCTAACGGATTGCGCTTAATCCTTCCTTATCGACAAGAATCAGACTGTAAAGAATTGATTGCGAAATTATTGAATTCTTTAGATATAACACCGAGCTACGAACGTTTTTTCAAGCCGGACGGAAGAGAGGACGGAAACCTCGGTCAATTTGAAGAGTCAACAGGAAAAGTAAAAGCCCAGTATATCGACAAGGAATTGATATTAGGAGAAAGAAAAAATAAAGTAAAAAACAGAGCAGTAGGAACAGTCTTTCTGTACAAGGCTTACTTGCAAGTACATCAAAGAGAACCTGTTATGCTCTGTCATTACAAGAAAGGGAGGGGTGTTACTGACCTCTAGCGAGAACGTCTAAGAGGGTCTCATAAGAGGCGGGTAACATCTCAATAGCAACGAATACAAGCGCCCAAAAAACGGACTTCATCCGTGCCTGAAGTTTGTAAACCTCGGTTTCTAATTTTCCGATACGGTAGGCTGTAACCTCGTTGGTCGGTAATTTTTCGTTCACCATTTTATCGCCTCCTTTTAATGTCCGATGCTGTAACCGATAATATCGAGAGTGCCGTGATACTTGAGACCAATTAAAGTGTCTAGATCCGTGCCGGGTTTCGCGACCGTTTTCGCGTGACTCACCTCAGTGTCATTTTGATACTCGATCGTAACAGGGATGCAACCCCAGTCCTTAATAGCCTCTTTCTGTGTCTCCTTATGCACTTTTTTACCCGCGACGGGGCTGTCAGCCCATCCTAAAGCGGCACGCAAGGCGGCGTTATACGCTTCTTTTTTGATACTTAACGAGATTTGACTGTTAGTAGTCAAGTCAATGAAAATCCGTTCGCGATCGTTAATAGCCGCGCCTTTTGCTCCGACTAAATCCTTGGGAGGCATAACCAATCTCCTCTTGTTTTGACCAGTACATAAACACTGTAGCGCCTATGTACTGGTTGTGCCTACTGAGACAACGACTAACGAAACCTTTAAGGTTTCGCAATGTTACCTCACGATTGTTGGGAGGACGTAAAAAAAAGGGTATCTAGCGAGCGACCCAGTAGACGAGCCAGAGGGACAGTAGCCAAGTTATTACGAAACAGCCGTAACCGAGCAGGACGTTAGCGGACTCTTCGGAAATCAACCGAAACGCGACCGTATAAAGCGCTTCAGCGACCCTCAACTTAAAGTTATTGCCGTTCGTGGGTTTCCGTATCCTTCTTTTGCCGACGTTCTTAACAGAATGATAAGCAATTTTATCGTCAACGAATCGAACGAAAACAATAATAGGGACTTTGTTGCCGTCTCGCATACAATCCAGTAAAACTTCATAACAACCAACACCTACTTGTTGGATACTTTCAACCGTTTTCATGTTTACTTTAACGTTATGCTCTTCCGCTATAGAGTCCAGTAATTTCATTCCCGTTGAACTTTCGTAAAGAAACAGTTTGATTTTGGTCTCAAATCTTTCTTTGTTCATTCTTTCTGCCTATTTAGTACACTTTTATTGTATCTTTTCTAACGGTAAACATGGCTAATCTGACTTTCGTAAAAAGTATCGTTATTCCAAATATGACGATAGGTACAAGGTTCATCGATAGTGAATTTTATGCAAGCGATCATCCTAATTTAGTTATTCAGGTTCTTACATCCGCGTCTGGTCGTGTTGGCTGGATTCATCAGAGATGGGATTATCAGATTCCCGTTACGGGGAATTGGAAGCGACTGTACAGGGACTCTCAACTCTACAAATTAGAAAGAATGCGATCGTCTTTTCGTCTAGGTTTTAATCTGTACAGGGGACTTACTGATATCGAGGTTAAAATTTGGAAGGATTTATGAGTTATGATTGTAGTATTCACGAACTAATCGGAGTTAAAAAGAATGGTTGCCGACGTTAACGACATTACTTTCGAGGAACTTTTGAACGAGATGATTGAAGGAAGTGACGGGCATGCCTTCCTTGAAGCTATTCTGACGGGTACAGCGCTCCCCGTCGATTTATTGGGGGGTGAACTCCAGCCGTCGGAGCTTATCGCACAACTTTGTCAAGGGGCGGTTATCGCTCAACAGGTCAAGAATAATGATGACGGGTTGGAAGCTCCTAATCGTATCAGTGCCTACGCCCAAAACGGTTTAGGTTCTTTGCGACAAGACGGAGAGGGGAAACGGTACGTGCAGGAATCCTACACCGTGACGGTTCGCAACTACGTCGATCACGATCTGGTAGCTGAAAACAGTTAATCCTAAAGGGGGGTCAGACCCCCTCTTTTTTTTGCGATCGCGCAAAATACACCCATTGATAAATTACTGGAGATGTATCAATGACCGAGGAAAATATCTCATGTCTTGATAATGACAAAAAAATCATAGAAAATTATTTAGATTGGCTCTGTGGCTCGCCTGATAGTGATGGGTGCATTCCTTCCTATGATTCTCGAACCATTCAAAATTTTGACTTAATTGATAAAGATGAGTCTAAAAATGAACGAGTCTACTCGTTTACTGTCGAGGCTTGGTTCTGCTACTCAACAGATCTTTCCGAATATCTTCCCTACCCAGCTAAGCCCGATTCTAGTGAAAAAGACGTGCATGAAATATCTAGCTATGACATCTACTTAGAAGGGGATAAGGTGACGGATTTTGATTATCAAGGGACTGTTGAATCATTTGAGGAAGAATGAACAACACCTTTACTTGGGGTAAAAAACCCGATGAATTTTGCTTACAGCATCAGATATCAGGGTGCGCCCCGCGATCGCAAAAGGTTAACTCGGAATGGGTATGAGTTGGGGGTATACCCTTTGTATATTTCAGGAAAGCCTTAGAGGCTTTAAAGCCTTTAAAGCCTTTCTCAAAAAATACATACACTATACCCAAGGCGATAAAATCTAAAACTTTACATAAACTTTATACAAAATCTTCCTGTTTTCTCGTTTGAATTGAGATCTAGTAAGAGAGGGGTCAAACCCTCCGTTTAATGTTCGACAGAATAACCTCGCTATGGTTTAATATCACCCAACAACTAAATAAGCCCCTGAGTAAAGTGTTAGCAGCACTGAACCCAGAGGACTTCCACCCCCATTGAGAGTACCAACAGGAGGGCGTTTTTATTATGCCGGAAAACGAAAACAAGAGAAAGATAGTTCACTGGTCTGAGATCGAGTTACCGAGACGACCGATAAACCCTAAACGGGAGATGCTAACGGATCGAGGGTATTTCGATAAGAAACCGTACAGGAACGAAATGATATTAATTCGGTACGACCGTTCCTATATTTCCTTTTGGGTCAAACGATTTTTACTTAATCGACTAGGTGTAAGCGATCGCGAACTTTTTCGCCTTATCTTGGAGACAGAGAATATTTCAGGTAAGCCGATGTTACAACCATTCGAGACGAATATACCGGGTCTAGGAAAAGCTACCTTTGCAGAGTTCTTTCAGTTCTTGTCGGAAGAAGCCGCTAAGGGTAAGTTCTGGGTAATCACCGAAAACGTAACCGATCGTATTTTGTTTATGAATGCCAACGAAAAACCCGGTCAGCTAGTTGCCCCGGCAAGCCGGTACATAGGCGCTTTTCGTTTCAAGGCTTGGCGTGACAGCATGGACGAATACGAACGTTTACAGCACTTATTAGAAACAGAAAGGGTAGCACCTTCTCTTGAGTACAATTACTACTTACTCGATGATTCTTTGGGACGTTTTCAAAAAACGTATTACCGAATAGACGGTCTGTTCGGTACACAGTGTAGAGCTTCCGTTAGCGAGGGTTGGGAGTTACTCAGACCCGCTAATATCGAATAAAAAAAAAGGAGGGTAAACCCCTCCTTTTTACTACAACAAGACTAATTGTTTAGTTGTTATCAGCCTTGGAAGCCTTGCAACTTTCTGGGTGCTGTTTAGAGTAATAGAACGCAATAATTTTGCCGAGAAGGATACGAGGATCGCGAGCCATTCCCGTATGATCTTCTAAAAAACTAGGGATATCGTCACCAAAACCCCCTTGACCTTGCTCGTTAATATCTAACAACTTAGGGTATTTTTCATAGAGTGACTCTAGCGTTTTTTCGAGACACTGCTCTCCATTTTCGTCCCCTTTCGCTTGCCATTCGGCGATTTCTTGAGCAAAGTTGGTAACGATAATAAACTGTCCCAAGACTTCTTTCGTATCCTCGTAATCCTGCTTTGAAACAATCATAAGACCGCCAGCGAGACGGTCAAGAACATGTTCTTGAGTTGTCAGGAAGATATCGATGTCGCTAAGATCTGGAGACATTTAACTTTTCCTTTTTTTATCTGCACTTTCACGTTAATGGAAGTGTTTTTTATTGTCAATCAATATCAGTGCTTCTTATTTGAAGAAGGCTTTGTAAATTTGAAACACTTATAGATATTGACAGCCAAAAAAATAACTTTTACTGTCGTAACTGTTGAACGAAATAGGAAGAAATGACGACACCCAAAAAGAAAGTGACGACCGCAACGAACATCGAGCTTGTTAGCTGGAAAAACCATATTCGTAAAGGTTCAAGATTCTCCAAGGAGGTTGAACCCGCTATGCTTAATGAAGACTGTCAAAGGTATTCTAAGGGGGTTAACGGGGCGGCATTCGTTAACTATGGTCGCGATTACGTCAAAGCAAAAATTTGTCATACTATTTTTTCTCGACTAGGATTGCGTTCTTACGAGGAATACGAAACCCTGCTTAAAGAATCATGGGAATTTTACCAGTCAGGTGAGTATGAGATGTCGAGATAATGGCTAGATACAGAGGCGTAACCCCAAAAGTAAAACGAATCTACGCGGGAAGTACAATTACTCTCGATTCACAGTTAGAAGCGAAGACATTCGACAAACTTAGAGAAAGATACCCCGATTCAAGAATAAAAATACACTACCCCCTAATGATTAACGAGGCTAATAAATTCTTTCCTATTCAGAGGTGGAGGGTTGACTTTTTGGTCGTCTGTCACGATGGAATCGAACATCTAATCGAATCGAAAGGTGTATTTGATTCACACTTTAAAAGTCGATTAATTATGCTGTCGAATCACAGCCCCGAACTAATCGAAAGGCTTTTGATTGTTCATTATCCTTCCGTCAAGATTCCTCGTTGGGTAAAACGCTTGAATCATGTCTCGATTAACGATTTTTAATAGCAGACCTAGGCATGTCTTTAAACTGCCTTAAAAATACACGAGGAAACAAAATGGGTTTATCGATTTACGAACCAAAAGGAGATAAGTATAGCAGGCTTTTTGGGTTAGAAAATAGCTCATGTACTATCGATTTCAAGTGGTTTAACTGGGAAAAGGTTTCTGATAACGAAATCGTTCTATATGGACTCGTCAAAGAGATTAACTCGCGAGTCTACAAAAAGGACGACAAGGATTATGAGTGCAAGGATGAACTCGTCAAAGTTTCGTTGCATGAAAAGGAATATGAAGCCTATAAGAAGAAAGTAAAACCCAAGTGTCATGAGTCTTTTTTCTTTTGGTTCTTGAGTAATCTCGAAAAAGGTTATCATTCTGGCTCTCTCAAGTTCTCAACTGAGTTAGATTCTGTTTACAATCAAATCAGAAAGAAAGAGCTAGTAGGAGGTATTGAGGACGACGCGGTTCTTAATATCGTCGCGAACATCCAGAAAACCACGCTAGAGAACGAACCGGAGAAACTTAACACAGCCGGTTATTCAGGAGGGGGAAAAACGTACACCCCTAAATGGAAAACGATTGTGCAATCTTTCCCTGACTATTTCCGAGAGCAGGACATTAAGTCTCTAGAAGATGTTATTGATTCTTGTAGCGATGACTTTCTTTATCAAAAGTCTCGTCACGGCGCGAACTACAGTAATCCCCCCTCGCGAGAAAGAGTCATCAAGTCGATCACCGTTTTCGGTCTCGCGACCGACAATCACATGCCGGTCAAGGATTTAATTCTTCTTAACGACAGACTCAAGCGCAATGAATCTAAGAAGGAGGAAGCGGAAGAAACGGTCTCTAATGACGAGACAACCCCAAAAGATAAAGTTTTTGAGTTCAATTTCGAGGGAACGGTTTCTGTTATCAATGCTTACTACAAGGCTCTGAACATTGATACCGAGGAGCGTAAAGCGCTCCTGAAACGGCTTTACGGCAAAACAAACTTACTGACTCTAACGGATGAAGAGTTGCAGGGTCTCGAAAAAATCCTAGAAGAAGACTTGAACGCTCAGTAATTTAGCGAGGGGTTAAAACACCCCTCTTGTGATAAAAAAATGGAACAATTCGACTTTTCTCGACTCAGGGAAAGCGATAAGGAATCATGGCTTGAATTGATAGATGATTCTCTACCTTTCCCTGAAATCTGTAGCGAGTTATTACCCCGATTTGTAGGGCTGAAAACAGAAGAACTAGAGAAGATTGCGTTAGCTTACATCCTCTCCCCTAGCGCTCTTTGCAACAAACTCCCTATCATGGCGTGTATCGGTGCGACGGGTACAGGGAAAAGCACCCTCGGTAAGTTCGCAGCCTGTCTTTATTACGGTAACGACTGGGGAAACAATATCAAGTCTGCTTCCCTAACATTTGCATCCCTGCGAACGGCTCTTTACAAAAATAGATTTCCCCACGGAGAAGAGATCGAAAAAGAGGTTAATTCTATTCTCGTTTGGGATGATTTGTCACCCGGCTTTCTCAAGGAGGACAATATCTACTCCTTGCTAAAGTCCGGCTATGACAGAAGCACGGATATTATCAATCTGATGGGAGGAAAGGGAGAGGATGGGGAGTATCAAATTATCTCTCATCGCACCTTTTCCTCTAAGATCATCTCTACTGTTCACCCCTTGAATAGCTTCCCTGAATTCACGGAACTAGAAAGACGATTACTCGTAGTCCCGTTTTACACTGTTTCCGGTCGTGAGTTTGAGGAATTTGAAGAGTTCGACTGGTCGGGAACGAGGGAGTTATTCGATAATTTTTGGGCTAACAACGCTCTTTTGTTTGTCGAGAACAAGAAAAAGTATCGTCGCACCTTATCAAGGAAAAAGGATGGTGAAGGACTGAAAAAGCACCGCCAAAGCACCCTAAGAGACGTTTTTATTACGGGTATTACTTGCGGACTGTGGACACCCGATGAGGGGTGGGAATTACTTTTGGAACACGAAAAACTCATCGAAAAGATGATGGTGACGAACCAGTCCTTGTTACTCTCGTTACTCTCTAATCTTCTCGAAAAACTCAAAGGGGATTTTATTGATTCAAAGGCATTAAAGGAGATGCAATCCGACTGGGCAAAAAAAGGGTTGCTTACCACAAAAGAAAGTAGTGTCGACTCTCTAAAAGAGGCTTTATATTTTCTTGGTTACGAGTACGAACTCGGTAAGGGTTGGAGGAAAAAGCAATGAGAAAAAAACGTTTTCAGTCTGCTAAAGCAGGCTCTAGGAGGTGGTTTCAGGTTCGTTTATTCGGCTATTCGTTTGTTTTGTTTATCCGTAAGGAGCGTTAAAGATGCAAGAGTCCCGTCAAAAAAGGCTCAATGAGTTGTTGCAATGGATGAAAGACAATTCGTGCGAAGAGTATTCTTTTAATAAGATTATCTCGCTAGAGCCTGATACAACCGACGAGCATGGTGAGGGGTGGCGTGCTGTAATCAATATCTCTGGTTACGAAACTCAAGGAATTCAATTTACTGAAAACGCTAAATACTTCATCAAATACAACTCAGACGGAAGGGTTAAAAGCGCTATTTACATCAGAGGAGGATCGGACGAATGACGTTAGTGAAAATCTACAAAGAAAAGGCGGGAGTGTTGTCGAGTAAACCCCTTTGGGTTGGTGTACATGACGGGTACATGTACACCGCAACAACAAAAAAGAAGCTGGCTTTCTTGTTGGCTACCGAATGGAAAAATCAAAAGCACTTAATAGGTTAAAAGTAATGGATAAAGAAGCGTTTGAACTTAATCTTGAAGAATTCAAGGAGTGGCTTGAATTGGATACTCATCAAGGAAATTATGTAGGTCGGGCTGGCAATGCCACAGAATGCCCGATTGCAAAGTACATAAGCTATAAAAAATACTTTCCAGAAGCGGACAGAGAGTTCGAGGTTGTCGATGATGAAGTCCTCTTGTTTTGTGGAGATCTAGTCGAACCCATAAACTACCCCTTGCCTGACTGGGCGATCGATTTTATCACCGTAATCGACAGAAAAGTCGGTGACTCTGTTAGCGCAAAGTATGCGCTAGACGCTTTGTCGTTCCTCGGTGATATTAACATCGGTAATCTTTAGTACCCTTTGTATTTTTTGAAAAGAGCCTTAGAGGCTCTAGAGCCTCTAAGGCTCTCCCAGAAATATACACACACTATCCCTAACCAAATAATCATCATGTTTACCCCCGTTCCCT
>JAAAKL020013863.1:0-12238 GCA_010016065.2 Carybdea cf. marsupialis auct. non (Linnaeus, 1758) | reverse complement strand
GGTCAGAATTTGGACGCCATTTCAGTCCCCATCACACAAAACTTATAAACAATGTAGCGCAACATGGCGGGACTTTCCCGCGCTATTTTAACTAATGGGTGTCAGTACTCGTGACTACACTTTGTCGTAGTTGGAAACAATGGGAAGCTCGATCCAGTCTTTTTTAGAGATCAGTGGTTAAGTTCAGTTCAAGGATTTTTCATCAGTCCATTCATACAATATGTACTGGGAGCTCATTCGCACTTAGGCACTTGTGCTAAATATGACTCCCCGACTGGACGCGTATTTGGGCATGGGCGCTTAATTGATTTCGTTGCTCTTAATCGGTAATTTATGGCACAGTTTTTTAAAGTTTGTTTCTCCAGGTTACAACTCTATAAACCAAAATCATGTTTTTGCGTCATTATCATCTCCGGAAAAATTGTTGTTCAATCTTAAGATTCTGAAAATCTGTTAAGTAGCGAAGAAAATATTAAGAATTTAATTCCAGTGACAGCTGTGTTCGAAATATGCCCAAAGGCTTTCGTGCTGAGTTCAAATTGCCCCAATATTAAAGTCGGAAATGATGATATCCTTATATATTGGTAGTTTATGTACCAGCTACGTTAATTATTTCCCTTCGCTCTGCATCTTCAGGAAGCAGAAACTGCAGTTTAAGCTAGTATGGAAAGGCTTCTGCATGCCAATTATGCGGAGCATGCCCCCGAACATATGGCTGAAAAAGTGCATTCACGCTAGGCCCTGGTTTTTATGACGCGCACCATATATGATAGTCGTCATATGTCGAAGCATTGGTGTCCACCTTGTGCAATATTGCTAGGTTTCTCTCTCTAACCCATAAATACTGATTCTCTTATCTTATAGATGTGTAGAAGAACAGACCCTGGAAGATGGAGACCGCAAAACTTTTGTCTGTGAATCCCAACCAGTGGGGAGGTATCTCTACGTACGAAACAAAGAAAGAAGTGCTCTTTCACTCTGTGAAGTTGAAGTTTACTCACCCGGTGTTGCATTTGGTATGTTGGTTGTTGTTCATTGTTATGTTTGTTTATCAAGGGCCCATAACCTAATAATACTTTGAAAACCGCATGAAAATATACGTACCTTACTCTCCTTTTACACGAATGTAAGGCCAGAATCCAATGGTTTTATAACTGTGGTCTTCAGGGTTATAACTCTGTAAAGTCTTTATTACTTTGTCGACCGATGAGACAATGGCAGATAATTTAGATGCGAGGGCAGGTTGTCTTGAATTCTTTTGAAGAATATTTCTTCAAAAGAAGGCTTATAATCAAAAAAGTTTATATCTACGCCATGAAAGAGTAATGACGGATTTGTAGCACACCTGCCTGAAGAGAGCGGCCTTGCTCTCGTTCTAGAAACAATGACCATGCCAATGTTGAGAAGGTCAAAACGCATCGCCATAATACCTAAGTAGATTTTTTTGTATTTACGTTGAGTGAATGATTTTATAAAAGAGTGCAGAGTCACATTGATGCTCTTTTCTTATTCATGCGACGTTGCCCTGACATCTGTTGTCGATCACCATTGATGTTGGATGGTTACTCTTCGTGCGTCAATGCCATCGTTAGTGGTATCTTTCCAAACCCTAACTCAACACTTGTTCATCTATACTCTTAGCAAGTATTTAATCATCACAGACGGAAAGTGATAGCGTCACAAATCAATGGTTTTGGAAATAGTAAGATTTGACTGCATATATCTGAAAACAACCCTGGAATAGCCTGTTTTCCAAAATACCAAACTTGTAGTGTATATAGTGTTTAAGCGAGAGGCGTCCCGAATTTTAAAAATCCGTGATCAAAACTCTTGGATCCTTACGTTAGGATCCAGCATCAAGAAATAAGATTTTGTTTAGGAGATTTGAAACTTTGAAACCTGATTTATCGGTGTTGGGAAAGGACAACACTCTCAATTTTCGTCATTGATATTCTTACTAATAGGGCAACATGACGATTGATTATTTTTTCCATAATTCAAACATTTTCACAATTGTGACGTCACACTGACCCTCCGCATTATCACGTGCGAAAAGTAAAATATAGAGGAGCGAATGTCTCGAAGCCACTAAACCAACAGTTAGAGAATTTCGTATGACTGTTGATAAACATTTCAAATACAAGGTTGCCACTCTATACCAATTTTTTATTTAAAATATAAGACACTTAAAGCTGCTATGGTTCTGTATTGTAAAGATTTTAAATGGGTAGGATGAGTAATCGCACAACCTAAAGAAATGTCTGTCCATAACTTTTTTAAAGTCGTGCCATAGCTTTCCTAATGTACTTTCCATGTAAATGTTTTTTAATTTCTTTTTGCTTTTTCATTTGTATTTTTCTGTATTTTCTTTAGATTTTAAATCTCTTTCAAAATTTTGTCTGGATCTTTTAGTCATTCACTTTTCTTTTAACTTTTTCTTTTCTTTTTTTCCTTTTTTCCCCCTTCTTTTTGTGGCATACTCTCGGGCTGGGCAGTATTCGAACTCACAACCTCTGGCGTGTGAGTCCGATTCCTTAACCACTTGACCACGGGCCATTCACTATTTCCTTAAAAATCGGCCGACCGCTAATATGATGTTCATATGACGTACCCCTGCCGTTATTTCGTTGAGTATGGTATCAGTCATTCTGTGTATGTGTGTCAAATATTAATATATTAATAATTAATATTAATTAATAATATAATAATAATTCACTTATAAATTATCTATGCTCTCTTGATTGTCGTACTTCTTCAACAAGTGACTCGCCGGAAGAAATGGCAGACCAGGTGAGATTTGAACTCACGACCACGAAGTAACTAGCCCGATGCACTACCAATAGAGGGAACTTATTTATAAAGGGACACGATTCTCCTTTCGAACACTGTGTTGACGATACGTCGGCTAGTAACTCCATGGTCCAGGGTTCAAATCCCATCTCGTAATATATAGTTGCCAGATTCTATTCACTATTCTTCTTTATATATTTTTCCTTTCTATACAGTCTCAAACCTAATACCCTTAACGTTAGTAATTGTTTTCTTTCTATTTCAAATCGTTTAATTATTTCAAATGCGAAGTCCTTAGTCTAGGCCCCTTCATTTATTGAATCGCTTCTTTTCTTTCTGTTGTCGATATAAAATTTCTTTTGTTTTAACATGAACACAGAGATGAAGAGTCGGTATCCTTGAGTCGTTACCCTTGCTGCCTTGTGATGTGAAACTTAAGAATAAAGATAATATGGGAAAGATATGAACTCTATTTACTTTGCGCTACCGTACCATGGTATAGACATCGGATGAGGCATTGATTGCAGAAAATAAAAAAGCACTAAGGGTGACTACCATGTGTGCACACTAGCTAGAGACGGCAAGTGAATAAATCTTTTAGGGCGGGCCTTGTTAACGAGGTAAGTGTTGATTATAAAGTGCTATTGAATCAGCCTGGGACAGAAGAGTTGCTGAATAAATACCTACAGGATTTTCCCTTATAAGTCTAATTAACTACTTTATCTATTTTCTAATTGTATCCGCATTGTATTTTAAATATTTAAGTTTTACAACTCAAATCTGTGATCATTTTCCTGATGATGATGTATGATCTTGCATCGAAAGCTTGATTAAATTATTTACAGTAAATCAAAGACGAATTCTTTGACTCGATATGTCTTTGACCATTAGAATTTTTGCCTTGGTTTTTATATTCCTAAACCTACAGGATTGTTAGCGTTTCTTGTACCTTAAGTGCTGTTGACATTTATGCTTTATATAATATGGAAAACACTGCCGTAAACGTCATATTTGTACTGTTTTGATCGCAGCGCCCACCTGTACAATGAGAACAGTTGGTGGCAGTGGAGATTTGTCTCAGGTGTCCATTCCCACCGAAGGAGCGTTTACATCCACAGCTTTCGACACTTGGCTTGAAGGGGACATTGCAGGTATATCTCCTTATTGTCCACTTGTGGCTGAACAGTCACTTGAGTCGTTTAAATAATAGCAAATGTGCAACTGTTCACTGCTTATACTTCGTTCTTGTTTCACATCATCAATTATTTTAAATGTAGATAGGTACACAAAGCGGGGACAACAAGGTTATCAAGGAATCATTCGAAGACAGTAAGCATTGATGAAGCGTGGAAAGGGCAGTGGGAAATCGAGGTGGATGGTCACAATACTTTGGTCTTCCCGCTTGTTTTAACAAAACAGCGACTAGATATTGTAGTGTGGAGTGAAGAAAGGAAATTGGGGGTTGTTTTGGAGTTGACAGTGCCATGGGAAGAGAATCTCGCACGTGCAAAAGAATGAAAGGACAGGAGATACGATTAGTTGTTAAGGGAGTGTAAAGAAAAGGGGCGGAAGATGGAGTACTACCATATGGCAGTAGGTGCCCGCGGGTATATTGAGCGAGGGCTGATCAGCACCTTGGGCCATCGATTGTGCTGTATGAACCCAGATATAAGGACTTTTCTTAAAGATGCACAGGAAACAACAGAGAGGACATCATTCTGGATTTGCTTGTAGAGAGAGAATGAGCCTTGGCTCGAAAGGTAGCAGTTGACACCGGTGCCAGGTTACCACCTCCAGATGGAGAGGCCCCGCCACTTCAAAAATGCAGTCGAGGTAGAGGGGCCGAAACTGCGAAGTTGCTCCTCCTGATGATGGTATGGCGTCGGATCCGGTTGCGGAGCTGTCAGCTGTAAAACACCATAGTGGGTGTATGTCATTTCCAGTTCTTGAGTATCTATCAAGACCACTTCACATTGTTTTTCTTGGACAATTTAAACTATTCGTCTTTCAGACTGGCAAACCTCCTGATGTCATTCCACAAAAGCCTTACCCTTTCACGCGTATCCGAATAATTTTGAAAACCAAGTCTTTTTCTCCGGTTAGTTATCTTTCCAGGCGTTGAACAACGCCTTATACAAGTGCTTCGTTAGCTACGTTTACACGGGAATGATCGTAATCTACCGAAGAAATTGTTCGCCCGTGTGAACGCATCTTTACAGTTTCGAATTCAGATAAGAAAAGCTTGAACTAGCAAATATATGTCTATACTGTAAGATATGGAACGTGTTTGAGCAAGTCAGGAAGCAAATAGGTTTTTAAGCCTTTTTGAGCCTTCACAATTCACTCAATTCACTCAATATGTCTACAAGACTTTAACGATTTAAGGGTACGAAATGGGATCAAGCTTATTTGCCATTATACATAAATTGTATAAAAGATCGTTAGACTTATCTTTAGTCCCTTAAATAATATCAGGTATTTCACTGACCATCGATAAATTTAGATTCCCTAATATTTTTCGTTCGTAGTAGACGCTGCCAGTGTGACGCCAAATTGATCTTTAGAGAAACCAATTCAATTCCAAACATTGTGAAAAGTTTTAAAAAGCAGAGCCATTCCTTGTGCGGAAAAGGGATCAAAATAATGCAATTTTCTCCTCGTTTATGTTATGCATTTTTTAGTACTAACTGAGAACACACCCTAGTGCAATTAAAAAGGGATGCTCAATGGATAGGTGCTCAGAAGAGCAAGGACCACTTTTTAAGTTATTTTTGATATTTTGTGCTGGATATCCCTTAATTATCTAGTATTTTCCTATAAAAACGCCTAAGCTTAACTTTTTTGTCTTTAAAGGATATGAAGTCTTTGGTACAGCAGTTTACATCTCAGAAGTATATCAATGGTTGGACGAGTTAAGACGCAATTTTAACACCACGCAATTGAGGGATCAATACCATTACTTGAGAATCCGAGCCGATACCTTATACTGCGACAATCATGTAAGAATTTCTACTTTGTTAAATATCCATGACTTGTTAACGTTATCTAAATAATGATAGGTGTTAGATAGGGTTCTCTTTGGCTAACCGATTGCCATTCACTACACTGGCTCAGGTTGCCACAACCTTTAAAGCGTGCCAAGTGGGCATCGTGGCTGAAGGCATCATAACGGCTGTCTTGCAGTTCAACTTTAAGGGGGCGTTCGTCTTGATGACCGTAATAGCTGTTGTTGTAAACGTGAGGTTGAAGGCAGATACTACATCACGAAGTTAGCTTCTTATGAACATTTGCTAACCAATTGCAGTCCACTACACTGGCTCAGATTACCACAACCTTTAAAGCGTACCAAGTGGACATCGTGGCTGAAGGCACTAAAAGGACTGTCTTGCAGTTCAAGTTTAAAGGGGTGTTCGTCTTGATGACCGTAATAACTGTTGTTGTAAACGTGAGGTCGAAAGCAGATACTACATCACGAAGTTAGCTTCTTATGAATGTCTGCTAACCTATTGCAGTCCACTACACTTGCTCTGATTACCACAACCTTTAAAGCGTGCCAAGTGGACATCGTGGCTAAAGGCACTAAAAGGACTGTCTTGCAGTTCAACATTAAAGGGGGCGTTCGTCTTTATGACCGTAATAACTGTTGTTGTAAACGTGAGGTCGAAAGCAGATACTTCATCACGAAGTTAGCTTCTTATGAATAGAGCTTCTTGAGGCATGTAACTCAGAAAAGAACAATATTCACAAGTATGAAGATAATTTAAAGCAATCTATTTCAATGCATAAACATAACCCACTCTCTCTACATTTCACATTAAAACAAGATTTTATACAGATACATAAAAGACTGGGCACAAAACTTATTAACATATATTACGTAATAGTAAACCTTAAAAATAATATAATGATAATAATTGCCCTCAATTTATTAATTTTCATTGGTATTTTTATTGTTTTCTAATAGCAGTTTAAGGATATAAAAAGGCGTATTGATATGGCAAAAGATGCATATATGAAAATGAAAAAGACACAACACAAAAATCAACATGAAAGTGAGAACGAGGGTTCTTAACTGTTACGTAACTCCTTACATACGGTTCTGAATGCTGGACAATATCATCTAGAATGAGGGAGTGGATAGAAGCTGTTGAAATGTGGTTTCTTAGACAAATGATGAAAATATCTTGGATACGATAGGTAAGCGATGAGGAAGTACTCCAAATACTCCAAAGACCAAAAGAACGATATGGACAAACATCAAAGAGAGGCAACGAAAATTCATTGGACATGTTGTACGAAAAGAGGGGTTAGAACACGACATCATGACCGGAAAGATTAAGACAGGAAAGCAAGAGGAAGACAGAGGTGAATGATACTACCATCCATGGCAAAAGATCTTGGGGTAGAAACAAATAAGATGTTGCATGCTGCAAAGAATCGTAAAATGTGGAGGGCCATGACCACCTACGCCCACGATGGGCATGGAACCTAGAGAAAGAGAATCACTGATCTCTAAAAAGACTGGATCGAGCTTCCCATATATTCCAACTACGAAAAGTGTAGTCACGACTACTGGCCCCAATTAGTTAAAATAGCGCAGGAAAGTCCGCCATGTTGCGTAAGATTGTTTATAAGCTTTGTGTGATTGGGACTGAAATGGCGTCCAAACGACTGACCTCACTTTCAGACAGAAGATGCTCGATCCAGTGCTTTTTAGAGATCAGTCGAGAGAATGGTAGTTTTTATATCGACCTCACTGCCAACCAGAGGCCACTGCTAATTACACGCCGCAATATTATATTCTGAAAATAGAGGTTTCTGAAGGATGTATGTACTCGATCTGGGCCAACATGGCCGACTAAGTTTTTTGGCTTTATGGGATTTTTGAGGAGAGAGGAGGGGTGTTTAATCACGTTGGGTAACCCGTATATTTATTTATTTACATGGAATGCATATTCAAGAGCTGAAGACAACGAGATAACAAGATCGATGATAGGGCAATTCTAATTTTGAAACGTATAATTTACGGTGGACCTCAGTTTCAGTATTATCTGCGGGTCAATAAATTCAGCCTCTAAGAGTTAAGCGGAGAAATAAGAGAGGCGGAAATAATTTTTCAAAGTGGTCGAGAAAATCGGGTTATTTTTTCAACGCCTAAAATACATTTGACATGATTAAATTAAACATGGAACGAATTTGTCGGAGACTCCACACTGCAAAGTTTAACATGTTTTCCTATTTCTCATGAATGTCTAAAACTAGACATACGATGAGTCTTGTTGTGTAATAATTCAGGGTCAACCGAGAAACTGGGCGAAGTACAGAATTATATCAACGACACGCAAAAAATACGTCCGAGACAGCAGAAAGGATTTAAAATTTAGCAATGCATTGTTTTCTTTGTGATTGCGGGATTATTAGAACTCTTTACGTATGTCAGACCCGCGAATAGAAGACAAGTGAATACAAACCCGCAAATATCAGACCCGCGAATACCAGACCCGCGAATATCAGACCTGTGAATATAAGACCTGCGAATATAAGACTTGCGACTATCAGACCCACGAATCTCAGACCCGCGAATCTCAGACCCGCGAATCTCAGACCCGCGAATGAAATACCTGTGAATATAAGACCCGCGAATGTCAGACCCGCGAATATC
The DNA here is from genome assembly GCA_010016065.2 of Carybdea cf. marsupialis auct. non (Linnaeus, 1758). Lineage (NCBI taxonomy): Eukaryota > Metazoa > Cnidaria > Cubozoa > Carybdeida > Carybdeidae > Carybdea > Carybdea cf. marsupialis auct. non (Linnaeus, 1758). The sequence goes on along the minus strand of JAAAKL020013863.1, from coordinate 3,786 downwards.
AGACCTGCAATGCGGGACTATTACAGAGGTAGAGAATGAGTTTTAAACGCTAAGAAATCTTGCGGGATAATTAGAGAGTCACTACTGTTAGAAAGGGCGGAGCTACAATAGAGAACGGTCAATTGTATTTTTGGATCATTGAATTGCAGAACTACTAAATCCACTAATTATGCGCTGAGATTAACTTTTTTCTGCATTATTTTATTTCAGCGCCTTTCATAGAATTGCATATTCTAAACCTGTAACTAATTTTAGATAAGAGCCTATTAATAAACTTTCTGATGATACTATTTGAACTGGGAAGTTGTGACCTGATAGTTGTTTCTGTTCCATCTTATTGAACAGCAAATTGCTCCTCAGGTACGTTTTTTGTAACAGTTTTTTAGGAATTTGTTATAATATGTTTACTGCATGAGTCACGGGTTCGAATCCCGTTTGTGACGTACGTTTCTATTTCTCTAGTATCTTTTCAAACATCATTTTACATTCTCCCTTCTGAAAAATATATCATATATATATATATATATACCCAGGTCCTTGGTTCGATCCCTGCCAGCACCGTAAGCACTTTATGTTTATTGAGTATACTATGCAGTTCATGAATGCTTGTGTGTATATATACAATTATAATTTTACATATCATATATAATGTTATCTTGTATATTTTTTAATCTATATTTAATTTATGTATGTGTCGCTTCCTTATAGGAGGAACATAGCTTACTTGAGTATCGGATTTCAGGTCTAGACAACGTCGAGGTCCTTGTACGTAAGCTCATCGGCGATAATTGTCGCATCAACTTTGAGCAGCAAGCACCTGAGATGCCACAAGAAATAATAACTGAAGTTGGCGAGCCTGGACATGAGCTTGGACAGTCTGGTGGACCTGGCAAGAGTGGAAAACCTGGAAACGATGGAAAGGGCATGCATGGTAAGTATATTTAAACAGAGATCACACTAGATTCGAAAGCAGCTAGAGATTTGATATGAGTATTGCTTTTCTTCCAGCAGCTGTTTAGTAGAATAATATCCACATGATAATTCCCCTTGATTTTAACTGTAGTTTTTAAAGAGTTAATTTCAACAACCTGGTTAACTACTCATTATTTACTAGAAGCGGAGAGTATTCTCATGGACGCATTAACTCTCTTTTTTAATGGCCAAGGACATCTGCAAGCGATTCAAAGCCTTTAAACTTCAATCAATGAAGAGATTTACTTTTCTATCACCATCAGCAGCAGCAGCAGCAGCAGCAGTAGAAGCAACAGCAGCAGCAGGAGCAGATGTAGCAGCAGCAGCATCTGTAGCAGCAGCAGCAACATCATCATCAGCAGCAGCAACATCATCACAACCGTCGCCTACTAGGCCGTTGGTGCACCCATGTCAGCACTTCCTCCTTTCACTTGCGCCTGTCCTCCGTCATTTTCATTGTTGTTATCATGTCTGCCCATTCATTCTTTAATATCATCAACATACATTCTTTTACGTTTTACCCAGCTTCATTCTCTCACTACTTTCCCTGCCTTGTTGGTGTTCTTCATCGCCCCCTTGCATCTCATTACATGCCCATACTCTTTGACATATTCCTTTGTTTTCTTCTGCTTCCTCGAAATCATTAGAACTCTTCTCAGATATTTCATGGCATATGCTTCTATCTTTTTCTCCATTTTCGCATTCAGTCCCCATGTTTCGCATCCATATAGAGCTGTAGTGTTGACAATTACTCTTAGAAGGTTGATTTTCGTTGGTAATTGTAGGTGTTTCCCTTATCCTACTGACTTCTAAAAAGAAAGGATTTTGGCGATTGCAGTAAGCTTTAGCAGTGTTTCCATTCTTGCTCTAGCCATTAACTGTGCCGGAGCGAACTGGTTAGAATACATTAGCTATCAGATGGAAATTATGTTATAAGTTGTCAAAGCCCCTTTTCGTGTATGCAAAACGTTTCTAAAATAAACGCAAAATTTTCCATGACACGTACCATAACATAAGGCTCCAAGTTAAACAACACAGACGTAAAATACCCCATATGTTCATGAGATACCTTGAAATCTTAGTGACGCTACCTGGGTCCGTTGAATGTGGAACAGATGGAGATTTCTTATCAGCATCTGCAAGAAAAAGTAAGAGTCATACAACTTGCTATATTTATATATTCTCTATCCTTTACACAGCCACAATAGCTTACATGGAGTCACAAGGCCAAGTTCGTATTGTCGCAAATGGTGGGCGAGGATCAGATGGCGGAAGAGGAGGGACCGGTGGAAAGGGAGCGAAAGGAACGAGGGCAAGTGAATTATTTTTAGCACTCTTTGTTGATATTTTAAATAACTCGAATACTACGTTAACGCGAAGGCTAAGGTCTAAACAGTTAAGGGGTGCAATTTTATTCTGTAGGTTAAGACCAGAGTTTAACCACTTGGTTAGTTTTATTCTTAAACATAGTAACTGTACACGTTTACACAGGGTACGCTAGTTTGGGTGCAAACTTACGTAAGTGCATGACCATACACTCACTCACTCACAAATACTCGAGCACCCTGCGGTGCGTAGAGCCAACTTGAAACACAAGTGCTCGCCAGTGCTGACCATACCCTGAAATTTAATTCTGTTAAATTCTATCCTTGCTGCCAACGAAACTGTTTTAGATTCTAGAACGAAGATTCTGTACCACCATCATCTTATTCTATTAAGAGTAAGAGGTGAACGGTTTAACTTAAAGTACGATAGTTTTTGAAAGATCAACGTAATTATTCAACTATCTTGAACTAGAAAACGTAGCGGGTGGACGGATTGGCATGTAGGAGAAGCAGGAGAGGAACAGTTGACACAAGATGCATAATTTTCTTGACAAAGCAATGCAAAGCAAACTGTTTAACGCCCTTCTTTTTATCCATTTTAAAGAAAACAGTAGGTTAATAGGTCTTAAAAGGTTTTCCTGACAAATCAACGAATGTATATTGCTGTAGCGAATACCACTAGACGAGTTAGTAGGGAGGGACTAACTTTAGCATCAGACATTGGAAGTCTGATTTTTATCGGGTGACGTTCTTGATAAACTCTCCCCGTTCAAAGTTATAATATGTTTAATCGTATCATAATTGATAAGATGCTTACCATTTAGTCGTAGGATGGTTACCGAGTAACCAGTTACTGAAGTAAACAATCATTATTTAGCAAACTTAACAGATGTAAACATCCTCTTAGTCAAGTTGAGACTCTCAGTTAGCCATATGGTGAGCTCAACGGACTTTCGAGCCTCGCTTTCGTAACAACTGTAGTCTCATGGCAACTGTCACCTTGAAGTCTGGAAGTAACCACGAGGTAATAGGAAGCCGTAGAAGAGGAGGGCTTTGTATGATCGGTAGAGAGACGAGGTACGATGTGTGAAGAAAAATGTCGATTTAAGGTTATACGGATTGTTGTATGAATTCTTAATACACGATCGGGGAATTTATTACATAGCTATCCCCTTATAACCCAGTGGATAACCAGCTCATTCAAGGTAATTTATTTCCTTGAAAAACCAACGGGGTTTTATTAAATACCCTCTTGTAACTACTGTAGTGCTTCGAATTTATGCCACCTTCTTTCAAACTTACTCCTGTAATAATCGTCCCCTATTTCTGAGGAAAACTAAATAAGCGCCTGCTCCATTTAATGCCTCTTTTTAGTATACGCCCCCCCCCCCCCCCCCAAAAAGCCTTAGATCCCCCGGGGCCCTTAATAGAAACGTTTTCTTTTTTGTGCTCGCCAAAAGGAAGACACCATATTACGTAGTCATAGTGG
>JAAAKL020013862.1:0-12239 GCA_010016065.2 Carybdea cf. marsupialis auct. non (Linnaeus, 1758) | reverse complement strand
TCTGCCCTTTACAATGCCTTGTTCTTTACTTAAGTCGTCTACAAATGATTTATCTCTGGAAAACCTCGCATTTTGTGATGAGGGCACTCAGGAACGGCTTCTGCTCCGTCGTGCTGTTGGACTCAGAGGCGCGCTAAAGCAGCAAAAGGATACAAAAAAATTTAAAGAAGAGAAGAGAAAATGAGCAAGACGAAGGAAAAACAAGAAGTAACTACGAAACAAATGGACTAAAGAAAAATTCAAAGCAGAAGGGAGAGAGAAAAGAAACATCGAGATCTTCTAAGGAAGGAAAGAAATTAAAACAAAAAAGAGAGAAGGAGCAAACACGAGGTCGTTCATCAAAGATCTATTTACACTTCCAAAAGAATTCTCACAGAAATCATTTTCACAGAGATTCGAGTACATGGAAAGATCACGTTATGGTTGTGTAGGAGGAAATTTAGATCTTCCATCTGCATTATAGGTTCGGGTTCTAGGAGTTCAATCTCTGAAGCAAAGTAATAGCTCTTCCGACATAGGATTTAGCCTATAATATAGCTTAAGTCTTTGTAAATGTTAACAATGTCAGGCATGGAGCAAGTAACTTCATGGTAAGAATTTAGGTTTGTGATCATCAACTAGGCTTTCCATCGAGATCATAAGCTTACAAAAACTTCCCATTAAAACTTCTTACCTTCAAGATGTGCAATAGGATTGTTTTGACATTCCTTCTATATTCGAACTTGTCACTGCCATGTCTCGTCATTTTAAAACATCTAACCAGAAGTTCAAACAAAACTGGACGCAAATGATTTCTTATGCAGGTTTATATCTATGTGCGTGTTATATATTTTTGCTACGTATTCCCTATAAATTCCAATCAAAGACATTTTGAAGGTTGAGCATCGTATACAGATTTAAGTACTAAAGCTATACATGCACTTGCATACTTGTATCTGAAGTCATTTGAGAATCTCTGCCTTAACATGAAAAAATGTCAGAACTCTGTGTTACTTAACTGTTTCTGAACACAGTACGAATGCCGGACAATATGTTTCACTGAACACTTTGTACTAGTTTGCTCGTGGCACAGTCTATCCCTATCTTTCTGCTTATTTCCAACTAGCAGTGAAGGTTGAACGATAAAAAGTCGGCTAACTCTCTTAAATTGTTTAAGTTCATTTGTTTGTGCCACTTTCCAGTTTATTACTCGGAATATGTTATTGCAATTTTGTACCCGCGGTTTCGTAAATGATTCTCATTAGACCAGTCTCATCTCTGATGCTAAAAGTTCATCATCCTAACACATTGCCTTTCTGTAACTTATCAGAATACTCCGTAGATAATACATGGAAGAATCAAAAGCCTATGATAAAACAAATGCGAGGTGCTTCATACTACGATTGATTTCCTGGTGTTTTATATTATTTTTTGAGTTAAACTTTCCTTGAAAATCTTTCAAGCTTGGAAAATGTAAACAAAGTCGTTGCATAAAGCAGTCCGCAGCTCCTTTTAGGATGAGAAACCACAACGCACGTTTTCGGCCCCTTCTTCTGGACCAGACAGTGTTGTGGCGGGGCCCCTCTTTAAAATGGATGCTTCTGTCTTGCGCTGACTGGATTGCTGTTGCTTGCTCTTGTTTTGTTTCTCAACTGGAAAGAAGTGTCAGAAGCTACTCCAGTGCTCTCTTTTTGTTGTCATGATTCGAAGCAAGAGCCATCCTCTCTTTCTATACATTATCAGATTTTATAATGATACAAGCCGATTTTTCAGTGCTTCGTGTAGGTTTGTAATCAGATGTTAGATTATGTTTGTCTGCATTCTGAATCAATATCTAAACGCTGCACGTTTCATCAAAATTTTTGTCTACGTAGCCCTAGCATCCAACTGCAATATGGCTATACTCCGCTTCCAACACTTTCTCATTTTATGAGTAAATAAGGTCTTCATATCTCTCCTTTTTCCTCTCTTCAATTTGGTAGACTTTATCTTCTCATGGAACTGTTGGCTCCATTATGATAACTCACTGTCATTCTATATTTGATGTGGTAAGATCTGGCCATTGAATTGCAATTGTCAATCGAACACAAGTCTGGTATCCATACCATCCCATCTTTTTTTCCACATGGTATCAGTAGCAGGTGCTGTTACATTCCCCTTTATGAAAATAGGTTCTTTATGAAAATGCACCTTCTTTCTCATTTCTCTTCTTAGTATATTTCCTTCGTGCATCTTCTGGAGCTTCTCTTCCAAATATTTGGAAAAACCTCTGAGCACTTGATTCCGTCACTCACACTTGCACTAACTCTCGCTATTTCTTTAATATGGTCACACCAAACGTTCTGTAATTCATTACACCAAATCCTCTTACTCTGGGGATATCTTGATGTTATAGTCTGCTAGTCACGTTGTCTGCTTCGTCTCTAGGTATTTGTTTTCGTTAAGTCTGGACCTCGGATGGATTTCTAGTAATTTTTTACCTTGGGGATACCTAAGCATCATGACTGTTTTGGGGGTTTTTTCAAAGCTTTGTGTTCGTCAACAATGGATGGCATTGGTAACTTTCTCTGCTATTTTTTCCATAGATCAGTGAGTTGGGAAGTGCTTTGAAGATTTCAATTAATTTTGGATAGAAACACTGCATTTTTGTTCTATCTCTCAACTCTGCACCTACTTCTTACATCGTCAATGGCCATTGCAATCCAGTTTATAGACCGTACTGTGAACGTCACACTTTGAACTTTCCACTCAGCTTAGTTTGTTTTGTTTTTTTCCAATAGACATGAAGAAGTCAGTTATAGATGAAACGTTGTCTGAATCATAGTTTCGTTTTTGGCATATTATTCTTCATATCTTGTTGGTGTATTAATCGCCGTATCAAATGCAAATGTTTTGCAACAGCCTTCAATCCATTCCCTGCTTGTTTGAATATCTCCTGCCTTTGTGTCTGTCATTCAAGCTGTAGTGAGACTAGATATTTTGTGATGAGAGTACATTGAGAAGAGACAAGATAATTGACCTACACGTCAGGTTTTAATAAGCATAAATCTCCAACTCATGGATTGAATAAAAATTGGCAGGAAATAAGAGTATGAACACTTAACCCTTTCTTCCCATCACTGGTATTCTTAGTGAGTTCGGTTACAACATCCATGAATACCTTTAGTGTTGGTTTCTTTATTGTTACTTTGCATTTGTTGACGCACAGCTTTTAGATTCAATAAACTGTGGTTGTCGTCAGTGTCATCTCTAGAATCTCTATCACTAGAACGGAGAGGATTACAGATATAGTGCATCCCTGTGAGATGCCGACTTCCAATCTTTGAAAATCTATTGTGAAGCTGTTTGTTGTAAACATCATTTGAAATCACTCGTACTGTTCCATAGCTATCTTCTATATTTGGTCAAGTGTCCAATATAATTCCACCGCTTCTTCAACAATTATTATTTCATGTGGCACTAAACCATTGGCAACTGCCAAGTAGACATCGTATTTATTTTCTTACGTTTGTCGAATTTCCTCTTATCTAAAATATTTATGCCCTGTGTACCCTGACATGTTTTGCAAAAGTGTTTGGGGATGCTTTCATTTAAAACCTCAGGCAAAACCAATACTTCTCAATCGGTGGTCGATTTTCAACATTGAAATTGGTTTAAACTGCCCTTTTCTCGACGTCATTCATTTTCCACAGGAGATAACATCCTGTTAATGTAATGATGATCTTGATAACGTTGTCAACACCACTGAAAGTATTATGTTGTGTGTCATTTTGAAAGTATGACAGAGAGAGAGTTTTTTAAAGTGAAATACTGTAAACCACGTGGTATACTGACGTTAACGTATTCAAAGTGTTCCAGTGACAAAATGTTCCCAGTCCACATTGACACAAAAAAGTTCCTTTTTCAAGTTGTTCCACTCTGGAGAGCGTTTTCAAAAAGTTCCGTTTTCGTGGAACTTTTGTTACGGATACGAGAGGTGCAGTGTGGACAGGAGGTGTAGCCGAAACAATAAAGTTCCGTTTTCAAATTTAACCAGCTTGGTGTGGAAGAGGCCTAAGATTTGTATGGGGAGGAGGATTTTCCCTGTGCTTTATTCCGTTTTGACTCAGAAGATTGATTACATTGAATGATGAAACATCCGTCACATTTGTGCATACTAAGCTGATTCGATGTTAATATCACTGAATCAATAGCAACAACAGCATTCGGCCAGCACGATATCCTCAATTTTTGATCATATCAGCTTTAAGAAGCATCATGAATTTCATCCGAAGAGTCACTGGTCGCGATTCTAAGGAGGTCGTCCGTATTTTACGTTTAGCTGGACAGATTAAAAGTGCAGTGGCAGATGAGGCATCAACATTTCGTCCACCAAGACATCTCAGTATCCTGAATTTAGAGAAGAAGATCGCGTCTGCCTTTGATTGCAAGAAGGTAAAACCGAAAGCGGTGGTACTCGAAATCAATTCACCTGGGGGATCAGCTGTGCAATCGAATCTGATTTATACTCGAATCCGTAACCTTGCTGCAAAGAATAATGTGCCATTGATATCCTACGGCGAAGATCTAGTTGCATCTGGAGGCTACTGGTTAGCTTGTGCTGGCGATGAAGTCTATGCCGATCCGAATTCGATGATCGGGTCAATCGGAGCTTTGTATGCCGGCTTTGGTTTTGAAGAAACAATTAAAAAGCTCGGTAAGTGAAACTGTTGCCTTTGCTGACGATACGGGGTAGATGTTGTTGTTGTTCTCGGTAGGAAATTATCGGTTGAAAATGTTTCGAAATGGAAGGAGTAGTAGATTGCAATGATGGCTGCTCGTCGCTCCGAGGTTCGTGTTTTGGGGGCATCGTAAGGAGTCTAGGTGAATATCATCGACTCCCCGAAAGAATACTAAAGTATCAGCAGGTTGATGTAAAAAGTACTTAGTAAGGGCAAGGTATCGGTATCTTATGGAGTTAGGTGACGATGACGACAATGGTGATGATGATGATGTTGTTGTTGTTGTTGATGATGATGATGGTGATGATGTTGTTGATGATGATGATGTTGTTGATGTTGATGATGTTGTCGATGATGATGATGATGATGATGATGATGATGTTGATGACCGTAGCAAAAGTTTTTATAATGAATAATGATCATACAGATGATTTTATGATAATGGTGTTATGATATGAGAGAAAAAATTAAGGATGCAGAGGTCGTCTTGTATCCGTTAAGCCATACCTTTCCAATGAAATTAGAATAGCCTACCCCTTGGTGTTACCTTTGCTGCTATTGGTGGTATGATAATTATGAGGAGGAGGACCGTGATAGTGGTAATGATGATGATAAGTATGATAACTGTAGCGGCAACGGCAGTTTCATGACTGTAGTATCCAGGTGTTGAAATGTAAACCACTTCTACCATCTAGTATTGCTTGAATACAATTCCATTACTGAGTATTTTAGAGCTCGAGTTTAGAACACCTGCATATGTTAGTTCAAATTTCCTTATGTGAAACATAAATGTATCAAGTTATGGTAGCAAGAGAAGGATTGCCCTGTAAATAGAGTGTTAAGTAGTCAACTAAATTAACAACATCAGGTTTGCTGGTGCTCTTAGGGTTTGCACTAACAGTTAGCATTATTTGGGGATTTTCGCTTGATTATTAAACCTGGGTTCTTTTAAGGATTTACATGTTTGGTTTTCATCACTCAAATTCAGAATTAGTTATATCATTAGTCAAATGACTTCATCAGGGTTGCCTATTCCCACATGTAACATCCCTTAATTTTGTCAACCCATGCAACATATTTAATTTTGGCCAGCTTGTAAATATGTGCATTGTGTCAGTGGAGTATCTGTAGTACCTTTGTACTGTGTCCTTAGGAGCTTTCTCATGAAGCAGGCTTCACCCATAATTTATACATGGCCAAACCAATACAACTTCAGTAAGTAGATTTGGTCTTGAATAGTAGGCTGTTTACTGGGCATTGTTTTAACTGTTTAATTATCAGTTATTGAAAAAGTGATACACCAACAAAACTACACATACATGGCATTTAAAATACCTTGATCTTGGCCTGGTCTGTTGCAAGTAGGGTTCAATGTTTTCTGAGCACAGGAGAGTTGGAACAATAAGACAGTTGCATCAAAGACTCTCATCTTACTCTCTATTTGAAATGTAGGCTATGTTTTCTTTTGAACACATTAATGGCACAAAGTACCAAAAGTTGTTTTATGTCATCAAATGCTGTTTTCTTTGAGCCAGAGGTCAAGGGCTCAGATACATTAAGCCATCAACACATTCAATTGAAGAGAAAAAAAGCAGCTAAGGGACATCATAAATGGCCTGGAGTAGATCAACAGGACAGTCACCAGAAGCAGATACTCCCCTACATCAAAGTCACAAGTAAAAATGTCAAAAAGGTCAAAGAATCCTCCAGCAGCTCTACTTCCAATGTATCTTCTTAACAACCACTACCATTAGCAAAACACACTTAAATCCAAAGATCCCATCCCACCAGCAGAAACTGCAAAATTATGTGAAAGGTCAAGTGTAAGAACTGCTGGATAACCTACTTTGACAAATATAATCATTCTTTAGATAAAAGCAACATTAGAGAGCTATTTCAAAAGGAGAAATAAAAGACACACAATATCTGCATGCAGTATTGGAAAGAGTGGTCCACTTTGAATTGGGAAAATAACCAGTTATTGGGCAATGGGATCTTTAAAACTCAGGAAAGTCAAGAAAATCCTTCACTTCCTACACCACCACAACCACATAAACAACATGTCTTATCATCTCCATATGTTTGCTCCTGACCCTCACAAAAACACAGCAGAACAAAATCGTTATGGTGTCACTTTTAAAACAGATTTAATACACACTCTCTCTGACTTCTACTGCCCACCACCATTAATTGGCAACACTTACCAGGTTCCAATAGGCAGAAGATGTAAGAACTGTCTCTTGAAACATAGTTAGAGAAAGCCTTATGACTCACAATATGACAATCCCTTTAATATATGGTAATGACTGAGTTGATAAGTGTTAGAATAATTGAAAAAAAATATATAATCAAAAAATCTTGAAGGCGCTGTCCATCAAACATTTGTGCTTGTATTGCATATTACCCTTTTCCCAAATAGTGTGCCAAGGGAAAGGGTATGAAAGATGCAGACCATTGTTATTTAAGAACTGAAGGTCAATTTTTTTTCACACTCAACAATGGCAGCAAAGTCACACCAAGCAATATTACTATGGCAATCCTTAGCATTGTTGTTGAGTTCACCGTCCAGTTTGTTATATGAGTTACCTTTGGATTTAGATGATGTTATGTCAGGGAGAAAATAAGCTGATACTACAGGTATTGTGATTATTGTGTTATCTAGTTCTAAGACAGCAAGTCATTCTGATAGTGGCTGAAGATTCTGCACTGTGTGATATCATCACAATGTTGTAATGTTTACGTTTTGACATCATACCTGTAGTACTTTCTTAATCATGATTATTGTGAAATGTGAAAGTTCTTGAACACAATATTTACGTCAGTAGTTATAATAATAGAAATCATACATTGTGTGTGTGTATATATATATATATATAAGACTAAAACTGTGTTAAAATGACATTAAAATTATATATAAAAACTATAAAATGCCTAGAGACTCGATACAAAGCTTTCGGTTAAAAAACCTTCTTCATGTGTACCTTGTATATTTTATATATATATATATATATATATATATATATAAACTTAAAAAACAACAACTAGTTTTGCTGGCAAGCTTTCGAAACTTGTTGTTTCTTCATCAGGTAAATTTCTAAAATAGTGATGGTTATTTGTACCCAGCAACTGTAGAGCTAATCAAGTAACATTTTACAATTTTTAAGAACTTTTGAGCAACTTTGGGTGCAGATTATTAATGCTGTAGGAACAAAATTGAAAACTACAAGCAATTCATTTGTGTAACCTCTCATCTGTTTGGGCTACAACAAAGTAGTGTCGATGTGACAAGATGTCCAAACGTTGTCATTTTCCTTCGTATTTTTCTGGATCTCGCTGCCATGAACGCTCGTTTTTCAAAAATAGAATTTTAAGGTCTGTAAAGATAACAGTAGAGTAACAAGTTCTAAAAGAGTGCCAATTGGTTGACAAGGACATAAAGTTTGACAGTGATACAGTTTGCTGTGCTTGCTTATACCACTGAGTACTCGAGCGTCTGCGCCTAGAAGTTGTCTATGTTAGGACAGAATTCGGGATAATTTTATGCAAGGCCTTACATAACGTTTTGCAAAGGAGCCTTCGGGATCATCCTGTGACGCGCAGAAGCCAAACTATTAAAGTAAAGAAAATCTTAGCACAGAATCTGATTAAGAGTAAACAATGTCTACGATGCTAAAATATAACTTATCCTTAAACTATCCTAAAGGACTTCGACAAAGAAATTCCTAAAATAATAAACGCTATTTACCATTTGGGATTCCAAATTCCAAGATAACTTTAGATTTTTGTGTACTGTTATCTGATTAGATTTTCGATTTTCGACTGTTTGATCCTCTCAGTTTTTGCATTTATGACGTAACGCTTCTGGTGAGAATCATACGAAAATGAGCTTGCTTAACCAACACTATGACTTGTCTTTTACGTCCAAGTTCTTCCTTGCTTGAGAACTAACATCAAGCATTCTCCCCCCTCCTCCCCCACCGTCTTGCCACCACTGCACATTGTTGAAACATTATACACCAACGCAATCGTCAACCACCTAAAACGTTTGTGTTATCATTGATTTCTTTTCTTATTTACGAATACATCATCATTACGTTGCAACTATCTTACACATTCCTTAACATATTAATACAAGAAAATAATAAACTTTACAATTATTTCGGAGGATGTTCTCCTTAGTTTAAGTATAAATTAAATATGAGAATACGATTTAATTTTTGTTTGAAACGATGATGAAATCATAATGTATTGTTATCAAATATTCAAATTTAAAGGAACTCTACAATACTTGGCAACGGTCGGACGCATCTGTGATGATTGCGCAAGACGTTGAAATTTCATAGTCTGTCACCTGCTGAGTTCAAGTTACTGATTCCTTAAATATATGCTTACAGTATTGTACAACCATGGCTTATATCGTATTTCAGGATTGGCAATAGTGGAAGAACCCTATTAGTCCTTTTATATTTATTGTAAAGCTGGTAAATCCCACAGCACTCTTTTAAAATATTTAAAGTTTTGTCAGCATAGATTCTTTCAGCGAAGCAGGAGCCCCCTTTTCCCTATCAAATTGCTGAATGAAGTAAGCGCCCCTTGGCAGGGACGACCCTAAAATAGCAAACCCAGATGTTGATTCATGGATACACGGTAAACGAATTTGGATCGTATTTTTGTGGAAAAGGCAAAATTTGTGTAAAATATAATTATAATAAAAATATTTTTATCATGAATTGAGCCGACCTCTTTTCAAAAGAACTATCCTGTAGATTGGTTGCTCATCATGACGTCCGCCATGTAAAAAGATAGTTTATGGTAGTTCTTATCCTTAGAACAAGGGATGTATTCCCAGGTAAGTCTATTTATTCACACAATTTTCGTAATACGTCTCCGTCGGTAATAGAAAATAGAGTGACGTCCTGATTTTCCTGACGTCATAATTTTGCAAAAAAATTTGGCACAAGGGACATCCTTTCTCTTGGTGAAGATACTCAATCGAAATAAAAAGAACGAAATTTAGAAAAAAGGCTGGGATCGAAGTCTGAAATATTTTCATCGAAAAGTTGTGTTTTGAAAGTTTGAAACATTCCTGTAAATTTTCAAACCAGTTCATTATTTTATGAACGGAAAAAAAACTTTACATTGTTTCAACCTCTTGAAAATTAAAATTGTTATTACTAGTCAGATTGAATCCTGAACACCATATTTTGAGTCCTTTCATTTGATAGTCTGCTAACCTAGACGACTTACACAAAAATCGGTTTCCATAAAGTTATGTATTATGCTATCATTGATCTAATACTCGAAGATTTTGGGAAAGAAGTGGAATGCTCCTAGTTACATCATAGCTCTTTTGAAAAGCATCATATTCGGTTTCTTCATATCAAGCTTTGGTTTGGGAGATTGGCATCAATTTGCGATATCTCCAAGATAAACTTTAATTTACTACGTTTCCAATATTGCAAAACGATTTCCATGTGTTTTCACTTTAACAGAAACAAAATGATACCTCAATGAGTATTAAATCCAAAATTATACTATTGATTAAAATTAAAACTATATACATATTTTTAAAACACTCTCAAAATACTTAAATTTTAGTTTTCCTTAACCAAGGGTCAGCAAGTAAGATTGCAGGGCCCGTAACCTATTAAGAATATGGTCGGGAAGTAAAATAGTCTTAGTCTCGACATCATGGATTTCTGATTCCTAATTATATACTATAATCTCTCTACAATTATTTACAAAGAACTATTATTTAATAATTTGTATATATTATAATGCAACTCAAAGCTTCACCATTTGCAGCTTGAGAAAACATAATTCCGCAGAATGCTGGCTCATCTTAACAGATGCCACACGCCACACTTCTTTATATTTCCGTTCACTCTCGCAGTCATCATCAATAAATTCCCTTGATTTCTCTAATGAAATTTCATAGTGCTGCATTCAGTTCTGGCAGAGATAACAGAAAAAGTTATCTGTGTTCCCGCTTACTAGTGAGACATATAGCAAACAGTAGTCAACTCTTTTCGTATTATGATATGTACACAAAACGCCATGCTTGCACGTTTTATAGCATGAAAGATTCCGATGTTCTCGATACTTGTAATCCAAGGCCTTCATCTTTGATGTATGAAATTTTATCCCTGCTCTAGATTTTTGTTGCAATCCACAACAATCTTCTATGTGATCATAAAAATTGATCAATCAGTGTTGTCCATTTAGTCTTCAGAAGCTTATTTTAACATTCTGCAGATCTCCTGCGCCTGATGTCATATTTGTTTCCTCCACTTATCACCTTGTGTCTCAACTCCAACTCCCACTCCCATCTGTTTAAATGCCATTCCCATCCTGGTACATGGAATTATAATGCTCAAATTTATTTTCGTCTTCAACTAGCCTCCTTGTCATTAATATAACTCCAGCCACGCCCATTCCAACGGCAACGAGGCCGCAACCTAGAGCTAGGAGTAAGTCTTTCCATTCTTTACTGCTCCGCTTATGGCGAAAATTGTATTCAAGTTTTCCCTAAAAAAGTAAGGATAAACTTTGCATCAGGAAGCGTCTTTGAAATTTTCACTGATTGCTTGTAGCAAGAGTCAAAGTTGAAAGAAAGTGTTTTCCGATGTTCATAGAATGAAAACTGACAGAGTGGATTGAGACAGTGGGGATGAGGTTTTTAAAAGATATGCGACGAATCTCATGGGTAGCAAGAAAATGGAACATAAATGTAGTGCATGATGCAAGGACTGGTTAACAATTATTAATTCGAATCGAGAAAAATTATGTAAATTTGCACGACAGGTGTTGCAAAAAGAAAAGATCGATAATTTAGTTAGCAGGAAAGTCTGAGAGTAAGAAAGAACGAGGAAAACTGAAAGATTCTTTGACAGTGTAAAATGATTTTGAATGTTACCAAAACAGAGATGTCGAGGAAGATGAAAGATCTGAAGGTTTGTCGGGGCATGATGGCCAGCACTATACATCGAGGCACCTGAAAGAAAGGAAGAAGATGTGTATGATACGCTCATCAGAAGCTGTCGCAAATAAATGAAAAGCGCATTTTTCATAAATTTAGTCATGGTTTGTTTATTGAGGCACCTTGTTATTTAGAAAAGCAGAAGATTTGCATCCTTTTCCTGTCTATCTGGTAATTGCCATTGCATAACTAATCTCCAAATTTTTACCATATCTGTATGTCATTACTTTTTGTTCTCGTTGCATAAGTGCGAATTCATTGTTTATGGGTTTATCTTGTTTTTTGGAATTGAAATTTCAATTACACAAAATACTATTAGCTGATGTCAACTGTCAGGCAATAATGCACAAATCGCTGTCAAAATTCCACTTTGCTGAAACGAAAGCAAATGATGTGCTGAAGTAACCATGCGTAGAGCTGCACATGATGTCCACCGGTGGAATATCGAGAGCTAATGTGGCGACTAGTGAAAAGTGAACTATGTTTCACCGGGTCACCATAGCTCAGTTGGTAGAGCATCACGCCGCGAATGCGTGGGTCCCGGGTTCGAATCCCGGTGG